>CAEFZY010022588.1:0-31600 GCA_903066815.1 Brachyrhaphis roseni | reverse complement strand
GCTAGCAGCTTTTCAAGAGTCAGGCTAGCAGCTTTTCAAGAGTCAGGCTAGCAGCTTTTCAAGAGTCAGGCTAGCAGCTTCTCAAGAGTCAGGCTAGCAGCTTTTCAAGAGTCAGGCTAGCAGCTTTTCAAGAGTCAAATTAGCAGCTTTTCAAGAGTCAGGCTAGCAGCTTTTCAAGAGTCAGGCTAGCAGCTTCTCAAGAGTCAGGCTAGCAGCCTTTCAAGAGTCAGGCTAGCAGCTTTTCAAGAGTCAAGCTAGCAGCTTTTCAAGAGTCAAGCTAGCAGCATCTTAACTCTTGAAAAGCTGCTAGCCTAACAGATTTTCAAGAGTTAATCTAACAGATTTTCAAAAGTTAAGCTTGCAGCTACTTGACAATCAAGCTATGAAACATAAAAGGACAAGTTTGTCTAAAAAATAAGATTGTACCTGATAATTAGCCATCTCAATCAGCTGCTCCATGTCCTTGTCTGGGTGTCTCTGCTTCAGCTCCTTCAGTGTCCTCGCCATGTCCCTCCTGGCCTCATCATCCTCATCCTTTCCCCCCTCCATCATCCCTCCATCCATCCCGCTGTGGCAGTTCAGCGCGATCTGTCCGTCTAGTTCCAGCATATCCATCTTTGTGAATCCACCCGGACCCAACGCTCCTCCTCCGTCCATGCCGCCAATCCCTCCATCTCCCTCCGTCTCAATGATGATGCCGCGGTGCTTGTCGGCACGGTAACGCTTGCGGACATACTTGTAGAAGAGAAGGCGCCTGTCGGCCACCCAGGCTTGGACGACGCAGAGGGGAAAGCAGAGGAAGGTGAGCACAGCCTCCCATACCTGCAGAAGAGAAAAGACGAGGGGGAAATTTATTTTCTTACAAATGCTGCCAATCGATTAATCACATTCTAGCCTCCATCTGCCACACTTCAACCAATTAAAATGCACGTCGATCGATCAATCGATTAATTGTAACACATTAAAATAATGCGATATTAAATCAGCATAACGTTACCCGTCCTCACCTCCACCTCTCCAGGAGAAATCACGCTCAGAATCATGTAGAGCCAGATGTAGGCGAACAAGCTCCATGCCGCCGTGACGAAGAACACCCGAAGGTGTTTGATCTTCCTCGTCTCTCCGTCGGGAACCACGTATACACAGAGGGCGATGATCACGAACATGTTGAAGGCGGCGCTGCCCACGATGGTGCTGGGACCCAGAGACCCGGCCTCAAAGCCGTGACCGCACACCTGCAGGTCGGAGGTCAGAAAATCAGATTATTGCTCTGGGTTTCATAACGTCTGGTCTGCTGGGCAGCTACCGATCTCGTCCTGGACTCGCCTCAATGACTGACAGCAGAATCTCTGGAGCGCTTGAGCCCAAAGCCATGAGCGTGAGATTAGAAACGGTCTCGTTCCAGATCCGGACCGTAGCCGTTGTGGTTTCACCGTTTGGCTTTTTTATTGTGATCTCCTTCTCTTGGGATGTTATGACCTGCAATGAAGAGAAAAAGCAGCAAAAGGAGTTTAAGTTTATTCCTTTGTTGGAAGGTACTGTGGATGCTAGAGGTGTGAGATGCAGCATATTTTGGTATTGATCTGATACCAAGTAAATTCAAAGCCAGTATCACTGATATTGATACCAATACTTTTTATTATTACTTAGGTTTGATATATCGTCAAACTTCTGGATTTTGTCTTTTTTAAAGAGTTACACCATTTTATTGGTGCCGATTTTCTTAAATTTGGGAGGTCGGTGATCAGCCAATACTTATATGTGAAGCCGATCGTATGTCCTGATTTTATCTACTTTGGCAAAGGTCTAAAAATCAGCCACCAGGTCATGTTTCCACTTAACAACAGTCACTCCACTGTCACCAACTCAGCGACATTCTTGCTGTATTTACCAACATTTCGGACAAAAAAAAATATTTTTTTACCAAAATTGGAATCTGTAGATTCAGGTTTTTTAATGATCGGTATTCGGTGATCGACCAGAAAACTGCAATCAGTGCACCCCTTGTTTTTTCCTATGAAATGTTTTGTTAAATCCTAGGATGGAATTTGGATAAAGTTTATTGGTGTCTACAAAATACTTTCAGAACATGTTAACATGATAAATAGAAAAGCAAAACAAATTTATGTGAGTCTTTCCTAAATGAAAAAAATTTAATTTGAGAGCAAATCAAAGCAAAATCTTTTTTGAGGAACTGTTGAGAAACAATGCTGCAGAAATAAAATAACATTTAGACAAAATCTGAAACAAAAGTGATGATCTTGCCATGTTAGTATCAATCCGGTACTGATGCCAAGTTTATCAATATTTTTGGATCAATCTCTAGTGGATACATGAGTGTTTAATGAGTAACGTACCTCTATGGACGACATGAACCGGTCCGCTATGATGCTCATGCCCAGGAACATGTAAATAAGTGCCACAAAGTAAACAATTGCCCGTGCCACTTTGTCTCCCACTGACGGGTTCTGGGGGTTCCACACAGGAAGTACCACTCCTGAAACACAAAAACAAAAATTAAAACAATTTGTCTTTACCAGCAACCATCGTACAGTGCGAAAAGCGGTAAAACCAGCTGACCAAACGTGTTGGAGCTCAGCTTGGGTTGCTAGGTAACGGGCGGAATTCCGCTGGGGTTGCTAGGTAACCGTGCTGATTTGTCTTTCAACTGAACTGCAGTTTACATAAAAGATACCAGTGGCCCACCTTCCTGACAGGGGTCTCCGCTGGCCGTACAGTTCCCTGAAGACTCTGCGAGGGCCGGAGCCGGGCATGAAGTCAGCACAGCGAGGAAGACGAGGAGGAAGAGCAGTGAGGAGGAGGAGGAGCGGAGGGAGACGAAGGCAGGTGTAGGGACAGGCATCGTTACTGAAGCATCCGGCCCGACGTTTAATCACTCGCTTAGGGTCAGCTCAGAATGGAGTGAGGTCCAAAACCTGCAGGACGACAGAGAGAAAAGCTTCGGTTTTATTACAGGAAAACGCGTCTAACATACTGCTGAAGCGACGACGCTCTGCTCTACATCCACCGTCTTTCAGGGGAATAGTTGGAAGGTGATTTAAGGTGGATTCAAGCACATAAAATGAAAAAGCAATAAAAGGCGAGTCGTTACATGGGAGAAAATTAGAGAGATTCTTTAGACGTGATGTAAACTCTATTAAAGTCGTGGCCTGCAGCTGTAATGGACCTACAAATAATAACCGGTTGAGCCTTCAGTAGATTGGTTGAGCCTGAGGTCCTGGAAAGCACAGATAAAAAATATTAATCCTCTTTTATTTTGTTACCTCGGACAAAAAGAGACAATAAAAACATTGTTTTTACAGTTTAACCCGAAGATGGTACCCCAATATCTGGTCAAAATTATGCTGAGTTTATATTCAGGAAGGAAAATTGTTGAAACTTTTTTGTTTTGTTTTACCATAAACAAAACAAAAATTTAAATGTTTTTAATTTTACCTCAACAATCCTTAAAGGATGGAGAGATAAACCAGACAAACGTTTGTCAGTTTTAATTTGTTATCCTGTAGGATGTTACTTTTGTTTTGTCAACTAATTAAGTAATGGATTAATTACTGACTCAAAAAATGACCATTTACTGACTGAACAACAAACTCAAGCAGTAATTAAGCCAAAACTGAACAAAAAAATATAAATTTTCCAATTAAGATTAATAAAAAATATTTTTAAAAAACTATCTGTAAAAACTTTCTGTTGTACCCAAAATATCTCAGTTGTCAGTTTCAGCTTCAAATGTTTAAAATTCTGTAAAAACAAGAGAAAAAGACAAATCTCTTATAAAGCACCTTTTGCTGTCCAATTATTAATTGCTTAATCAAATAAATAATCAAGAGATCAATTCTACCCTGTATTGATAAGTCAAGCAGAAAGAGCTGAGATTTTCACATGTTGATGTTGGAGGTATTTTTTTTTTGCTACAAATTATCAAACTAAAGAAATGCTGATTTTGCATTTTAATCAATAAAATGTTTATTTTATTATTTAAAAAAGAAATTATTTGTTTATTTGCAGCTTTTAATGTATTTCCAATATTGTATAAAGCAGAAAAATATGCCGAAGTTTTCACACGATTCATCGTCGGATTAATCTGTAGTTTATCCAATAACATGGCTTGCATTAACTCATATTCATGTGTGAATCTTCCCACACCGTAGCCGCGTTAGCAGAGACGGAGAAACGGTGGAAAAACGCAGATTTAAAATAGATTTTTCAATATTCCCCCCAGAGTCTGGTGAAAATAACGGCCTTCAAATGTGTCTTTCTTTGCACACAGGTCATTACAGACAGACGTGTCTGTGTGGTTTTACGTCGGGAAGCCAAACTGTGGGAAGCAGAAATGAAACGGCGATATGTTTCCTGAGCGGCTTTTCATTAATCTGTTAAAAGAGAAACCGTTTTAAGATGTCGGGTCAAGTCAGGGCAAATAAATCCTCAGTCAGAGAAACAGCCTCACTTCCTTTTTGACATAATCTCAAATACATTCAAACACGCTGGACTCAAACTGCTGACCCGCTTTTCTCAGAAACGCCAAGTACAAATAAGCGTGGTTAGTCGTCTGTGGTGACTTTGGGTCGCTCACCCCGTCCTCATCCATCTTCCAGGGTCTTCCTGCTCCGACAGCAACCTGTCACTTCAATGCTTTATTCACGTCTCTCCTTTCTGCTCTGTGATGTCAACGCTTCTCTAGCCTGCAAGATTTAACAGAAACTGATACGTCCCTTTCTGATCTGCATGGTCCAAATCTACTCATTCAGGCATCTTTTCACAGCGCAGAACAATAATGAAATACAGGAGTGGCTTGTTGTTTTTGTAGCATCTAAGTCAAATGAACAACAAATTGTGTTTCAGTGTTTTAACTTCCTTTCAAACTGCCAATATGCAGCGCTAGCTTGAAGCGACGCAGTGCCAAACAACAAGCTGATGTGAGAGAATCAACTTCAGATGGAGAGAAAGTGTGAATGGGTTGGCGGAAAGTGTCCCCAAAATAACATTTTTATAGCTACATCATGGTTGAACAGTTAAACCTTCTCAAATAAAACAAGAAAACTGAGACTTTTAGCTGCTTCCGTTCACTACGGCCACTCTGTATTTACTTTGTTACAGAAGTTGGGAGAAATTACAGCTCTGGAAAAAATTGAGACCACTTAAAGTGATCAGTTTCTCTGATTTTACTTTTTATAGGTAAATGTTGAGTATGTGGAACATTGTTTCATTCTATGAACTACTGACATGTTTCTGAAATTCCAAGCAAAAATTTAGTATTTATGAGCGAAAAATGAGAAATGATCAAAATAAGGAAAATGATGCAGAGCTTTCAGACCTCAAATAATCCAAAGAAAACAAGCTGATATTCATTTAGAAACAACAATACTAATGTTTTAATCCAGGAAGAGTTCAGGAATCAATATGTGGTGGAATAACCAGGAGGTTTTTAATGAGGTTCAGCGCATTGGGCTCTTAAGTTTTTCCAGAGCTGTATGGTGGATTATGCTAATCCAAAGTGAGCTAAATAACATCACAATTTTATTATTTCACGTAACAGTGATCAATCATCAGTGTGGTGAATTATAGGCAGAAGAAGGCTCACTAAAGAGCTCGTTTAAATCTCTGTGGAGGGTGCTGGTCTAATATGTCTCCAAGCTGCTGCTTTCAGACAACATTAATCCTGTTTTTCGCCTCTTCCTCAATGAATAGATCAACATACAACTCCTCATAACTACCACTCACTTAATTTTTGAAGCAACTGCTACTGAAATACGATCCAATAATTACATTATTTAGTCTCGTGAGACGCTATGCAAAGGTTCAGTCTGTGCCGATGAAGATTCACTCATTTCAGTTTGATAGTTTCTTCAGTTTTAATCTGCAGAATGTGCAAATTTATCTTATCTGATTAAAATACTCAATTATGAAAAGAATCATTAAATGTGGTTTAAAACCTTGTTACTTCTTTTTTTGTATAAAAACAAAATATGGCAGAACATGAATAGAGAAACAATAAAAAAATCTTCATTTTGTGAATTAATAAACAGATGAAAAAGAAGATGAAGGCAGACCAGGAGCATATTTACAACCAGTGTAGAGCAAATCACACAGCAGCTTTGACCTGTTTATTGAAAGCAGTAAGAGCACCGACAGCAACCGTCAATTCACATCAACTCAGCTGTACCTCACTGCTCTGCCTCACACACACACACACACACACACACACACACACACGCAGCCTCAGAGGGCTCAGGGTTAAATGACATTTCCATTCGACTTGTTTATACAGATTCAGCTGGTATTTATCCTTTCAGTCGCCTCTCTTCTCTTCTGCGCTGCGTTTTGGGGTTTTCATGTCCACCATATTGTGATATTAATAGTTTAGCTCTCGTGTGTTTCTCCCTCTGTCCTCCGTCAGGAAGAAAAAACCCCACAGTGGTGACTGGATCAGGATTTATGTCCCTCTCAGCGCTACAGGAATGTTTCATTCATTGATTTTTCTTCATCACTTTGAATTTGGGACCAGATGTTCGGTTTCGGGAATCTTTCTGCACTTTCTCATCTTTAAAGATGTTGATCAGGCAGATTATAGATGTTGATATGAGTTATTCATACTTAACAGATTTCAACAATTCATATACCAACATATTCAGCTTCTTCTATTGCTTTATCTTTAGGTAAGTTCATCTTGTCAAACTCAGTTTCATTTTGGGGCGAATCTAAAATCTGAATCTCCTTAAAGGGCCAGAAAGTATTGATAAAACCCAGTAAACTGTTAAAATATAAGTAAATAGCTGTTTGTTTCAGTTTTCAATAAGTGTTTCTTAAAATAAAGTAATACTGAGCATCTTTTCATCAGGACTTTGTGAATATTTTTGTGTTTTTTATGGTGCTAATTTAGGAATATTTGTGATAAACTGGAGGGACTAATTGATGTAATTTGGAGTCTAAAGGGCCACATAGAAAGCTACGGCGGGCCAGATTTGGCCCCTGGACCTTGAGTTTGACACATGCTACATATTTTTTGTAATATTTAAACTCTTCTGCAGATTTTGGCTCCACTGAAACTCCATTCAACATGACGAGTTTGACTGACTGATCATCGTCACTGAAGCTGCAGGTGTTATAAAGTTTGGATGAGGGTGAAGGAAAAGCAAAAAGGCAACCAAACAAAACCGATTTTTACTGGATGATGAAGAAATTACATTTATCAGTGGTATTCCTGGAGATGTTTAGTTGAGTAACATAAGCAAGTAGCAAAACAAGGTGGCTTATTTGAAGAGAAAGAGTCGGGATTGGTGGATTAAACCCCAGAGATTATGTAAGAGATGAACTCAGACAAAGGAAGTGAATCAGAGAGGGAATGAGTCCGTTTGTGGCTCAGAGTTCGGAGCTGACCAGAGGCTGAAAAGCTGATGAGAAGCATAATTAGGCAGATTTAAGGGCGATGGTGAAGACGCCCCACTGGGCCGACGATGCAGCTGTTGAAGCACGTTAGGGAAGCGCTGCAACGCGCCGCAAAGCGCTGCGAAGTGCCGCAAAGCGCTGCACGTTCTCCAGAGAGCGATCCGGATTTAAGAGAGAGAAACAAAGAGAAACGGCGTCGAGAAGGAAACTCTCCTGGCCTCAAAGGGTTCGAGAAATAAGTTGCTTTGAAATGTTGAGCAATGAATCTATAACAGCAACGGCAACTCAGTGGGCAGCAACTTTTAGACACCTTATCAAATTAGAGCCTGAATTAACAATTATTGTTAACAATAATATATCAATTATTAAAACAAACTCAGTAATTTAATCTGCCTGATTTATTGTTTTTCTCTATTTCTGCCAAAAACTGACAAAGTCTTTACAGAAATGTCATAATTAATTTTATTTGTTGTTTCTGTTTTATTTATTTTGGATAATTAAAATGTCTTTTTTTTAAATTTCTCCTAGAAATGCACCTTTGGCCACTAGCTTTATTATCCACAGCAAACTGAATGTGAGTGATAAACTGCAATGAATGAAACAAAGAGGACATAAAGATGCTGCAGATTATCTGATAATATCAGGAATTTAAATGAATGTACAGGGCAGGCCGTAAGTTTCCATACATAGAAAAAATAGACATTTTATATTGAACCATGGTTTTTATTTTTTTGGGACTCGCTGCACGTCTTGGACCACTTCCTGGTTTATCTGCAACATTTCCAGTTTTCTGAAACTTGCAAATAAGTTTTGCCACAGCGTCGTGTCTGATGCTGGTTTCATGTTTCCTGTTAAAGTTTCGTGCAACCATGCGACCGCTTCCTCGTCCAGCCATTTGTATAATTTCAATTCTTTGCTCTTTTGTTACATCTTCTTGGGTATCTGAAATATACATTTCACCCGGTCTACCCCGAAACACGTTGAAGTCATGGACGCCTCACGTGTCATAATGGATGTTATGGATGTCAGCGCGGGTCACTGCGGCACAGGAAGTCGGATGAATCCTCAGGGCTGGATCCAGAGCCATCGGGTTTGTAATCCCACAGTTTAATTTGGAAACAGTTCCTCTGCTTGCCATGTGGCTGAACAAAGTGAAACTGTTTCCTCAAGACAATAAGCCTCTTACTCACCCCTTAATTCAACTTTTCTCTAACTTTTCCATCTCCTGACATTTTAGGATTAGAGAAAGCGTAGTGTTGCATGTTTTCAGGAGCAGCAGTCAAAGTTGGCACATTTTAAAAGTGTTGCATCTGTGAAAACATTTTGTGTAGGCGAGGATGTCATCCAGATGAAGTTAAAAAGCTGCTAATGGGCTGTGATGAAAGAGAAGATGAAGCGTGATATGATGATGTTGGATCTGCGTTCGGGGATTTATTCTCTAAAGTTCAACTTTAGTTTGTCGCTGCAGCTGCTGTGATTCTTACTGATTCTCATAAAATATAAAAATAAATAAAAAGAAGCATAATTTTAGGCCAAATAAAGGATAAAAATCCAACTTTCATTTTATTTAAAAGAGAAAAATAAATCTCAATAGAAAATAATCACAACATCAAATCTACAGACATAGCTTACAATTCCTCCTGATGTTTTATTTTATTATTTATACTTATTTAAGTTGTTTACAGTGTGTATTGCAGGGTGTCATAATAAACAAGAGAAAAGAAGCAGCCAACTTATTAATTTGAAATAAAAGTTAATACATTTTTTGCCTTTGAAAGTTGTTGTAGATTGCACTGACAACACAAAGAATTTAAATGTCTTATTTAATTTTTTTTGTTTTAAATTTGCTGTAATTTGCACCGAGAACATAAATAGTTTTTGTATTTCTTTCTTAGCGCTTATTCTTAAAAACAAGCTTTATTTAAAATGTGCTATACAAGAGATTATATTTCAATGCCTATTTTATTTATTTGACATTAACAATACTCATTATTTTTTTCAGTTCTCATGTAACGAGTGAAGATTTTAGTTTGAAAATATAAAAATATATTTTTTTAGATCTTCAAATCTTACTTAGTAGCACCAGGAAACATTAGATGTTGATAAAAATCGTGATTTGTTTTCTATTATACCAGTATTCACTGATGGTGTCCCAGCCACTGTTTGCAGGATCTGGTAGAAACCTGGCAACCTGAACCGACGCTAATAAGAGGCTAATAAGTTAGCAGCTCCACTAGATAAAAACAAAACTTTCATCTGTGGTAAAAGTTGGCATCAAATTAGGTTAAAATGCTTGTTCATGTGTTCCCGAATCACCAAGGGTGAAAATTCAGTCGTGACAAACCTTCATCCCTCCCTCCTCATCCTCCCCCCGGCCTGTTTCAGCTGGGCGAACTAAGACTCTTTCGCCTTCTTCTCCATTTCTTTCCCATCGGCATCACCCCATCTGTTCCCATCGCTCCGCTTCCTCTTCCTGTTCGCTCCTCTTTCATTTTATTCACCGACCTTTATTTTATTTTTTTCTTACGCAGCCTCCCTTACTGTCTGTCCGCTCTCTTGGGCTCCGCATAACAGCAGCGTTTCTTCAAAAAGGCCAAAATAAATCCCCTTGTCGCTGGGCTTAGGGGAAAGATTGTCACAGGGAGAAAGAGGATGAAAGGAAGTAGAGAGTGGAAAAAAGAGAGAAATCAAGCACAGGGAGAATAATTAGAAGCTGCTTTAATCCCCCTCCCTGATCTTTTTTTATATATATCCGCCCCTAGTGCAGCGACAAACAGTCAGAGTGGATACAACACGCGGCTTTACAGCTGCAACTCTTTCTTTTATCTGCTCACAGTGGAAGCATGTGAGAATAAGTTGCTTCTGGGGAAATCATGTCCCTGACGGCAGCAATTTTCCACACCTTTCACGCTTCTACTCTTCAATTTTATAACTAGTCTGGAATCATCAGTCATTTCTGCATAGTTACAGATTTATTCTGCTTCTGCTTTTTCATCACATTAAAAGGTTTCAGATCATGATGGCTGCCTGAATTCAGTAAGTAAGCTAAAAGATCTCAAAAGCGACACATTGTGAGCCGATCAGTCTGTCAGACACCAGCAATGTCCTCAGAGAAGCAATTCCTACTGCCGATAAATCCAAGAAGGCGTAAGAAGCCATTCCTATATCGTCTAAGGGTATTTTCACACAATAGTCCGGTTGGCATTGGGAACATTGGAAACCAAAGTTGCAAGATTTGTAAAATTTTCAGCCAGTGAAACATTTTATTGCGTCAAGCAAACCAGATCCATGAAATGAACTTGAATGGAATTGAACATTTCTCCAAATGAGCCAGATTTCCAGTCAAACAGTTTGTTTAAAGTGGCCTGAACAGCGCTGGTGTAAATGCAGCATTAAGTCGACCAATAACTCCTCTGCAAACCGAGATATTCTGAAGTCAAACGCAAAGCTGTCAGTCTGAAAACGGGTCAAAACGAAGCAAACTGGGAAGAAGAGAGTCGTTTCCATCCAGACAGAAAACGACTGCTTTAGATTATTGATCTGGAGTTTGTTCTGCAAGTTAATGAGTTTTGGACTGTACTTCTTTAGCATGTAAATAACTTAAATAGTGTCCTTGCTAAGCCTAATGATCATATCTAATGTATGACACTGCAGTCGGCCTCGGCTCCGTTTTAGGACCTCCACTGTGAGCTTGGCCTGTTTCTATTGTAATCCCCTCTTAACAATGTAATTTACAAGGAAAACCCTCTTATCTAATTGATTTAGTTAATGCAGGCCTTGAATAATCAGCCAGCATTTCTCCCATCTGCCGCACTCACAATAAATGGATCAACCGCTCATTTCATATCCAGATTGTTAATCACATTAACTTTGCTAACCCGTTAGTCACTCTGTCCTTTGTTTTGTTTTTTTGTTTTAATCTTTCACTCTCAGTTGATTAAACGCATATCTGACTGGTTTACTCCTGTGACGAACGGCGCTGTCCGGCGCACGTCTTCTGGATCAAAACGAGAGATTTTTACGCTGCGGCAAAAATGAACTTTATGAATGTTTAATTTACAGACGGCAGACAGAGGCTCATAAATACCGGATTGATAACAGGCTGGCGTATCCAGCTGCAGCAGCAGAGCCTGATCAATGTGTTTAATGATCTTTTGAGAAGTTTGAATCATCTCCAACAGCCTCAGTAGGGACTTTTTAGAGGTTTGCATGAATTCGCAATAAAATTGTCTCCCGTAGGACGTCGTAATTTACAAAAAGTGTAGAAGGCGACTGGAAATCAAGGATTATTCAGTGTGTCAATATGGAAGAGGATTAGGGTCACTGAAGGAAAAAAAATACAGTAATCTCAGAGTTACAACTTTAATGTAAGATTTATGACATTAATCTCAGTTTTCAGACGTCAATCTAAGAATTCAGACTTAATCTCAGAATTAGGACATTAATCTCAGAATTACAACTTTAATCTGAGTTCAGACTATTAGAATTCAGATTTCAGACTTTAATTTTGAGAATATGACAATAATGTAAGAAAACAACTTTAATCTCAAAATGTTGACTTTCTCAGAATTCAGATTTCAATTTCAGTTCAATTTCAGAATTCAGAGATTAATCTCAGTTTTCAGACATTAATCCAACAATTCAGACTTTAATCTAAGAATTCGGACTTCAATTTCAGAATTCTAACTTTGATCACAGAAATCCATCTTTAATTAATTAATGTACTTTAATTGTGACATCTGTGGCTGCACAGCCCTTTCCACATTCAAGTCATTTCTCAAAACGCGCCTTTTCAGATCAGATTTTAACGCATCATTAATGTCCATAAGTGCTCTCTCTTTGCAAATAAAATTTATTATTATTATTTAATCTCACCATTCTGACTTTGACCTTAAAATTTTTCAAAAGAAAATAAGTAATTTCTCACAATCTCAGAAACTTGAGAAAAATTCTGATTTTAACTTCAGAGTTTTTTCCTGAATTGACTCTAATCCTCTTCTGTATCGTCACAGTGGGTTTTTTATGGTGGGAATTTGTCTGAAAGTTGCCTTTTCTCCCAGTCCGACTGTTCAGACGTGCATGTTATCCAGTCAATTGCCTTTAGGTGCTAGTGCATGGTTTCATGGTTTGTTGCACTTCACATCTTGCCCACTGACTGCTGGTTGAGACGACTGCCTGTTCTGTTCTTGCTCTAACTACATGACACAACTTTACAATTTCAAATAATCCTAAAAGTTAAGAGGAGAAGGCAATTTGTTTTGCATCTCTGGTCTAAATAAAGTGTGGCGTGAGTTTGCTGATGTTCAAAAAGCCTCCAATTAAAACAACTCTGCATGGAAGAACGGGTTAAAATTCCTCTGTTTCGAAGTTGAAGATGCATTTTTACACATTTACCATTGATGTGCACATAGGTTAAACAATGCCAGTCCAGCTCTTACATACAATGTGATCTGCTGTAAAGAGCTAAAGCAACGGCCACCGATTCACTTTTCAATGTTATGCCACACTATGCAAACACTCACTCTGCACTGATGAAGAGTCAATCACTTCAGGGTGCTGAATGCTTGAAACATGAAGTGAAATGGTCAGTATGACCTACTTTTTGATTAATACAGACAATATTTAACCTATTCACAACAGGTTATCTTTCCCTGACATCAAGATTTGATAATCTGAAATAATTAAGTATGAACAAAGAAATTATTAGAAGAAGTAAGTGGGGGTGGAGGACTGACTGGCTCAGTCCACTGAGCCAGTGGTATTGTAAGTTATTAGGGCTGAAATGATTTATCGGATCAATCGTGATGATTTGATTATTGAAATAATCATCAATTATTTGATTAATCGTTAACAGTAGAATAGAGACTTTTTAAAAAGACCATTTGCTGAGAAAACAACAACACTCAGAGCAGTAATTAAGTCAAAACTGAACAAAAATATGTATATTTTCCATTTAAGATAAATAAATCTTCGTCTGTAAATATGTTGGACCCAAAAATCCTCAAGTGGATTAGGTTTTGCTTCACTTGGTTCAGATTTTGTAAGAAACTATTTCCTATTAGCACCTTTTTATATCCTATTATTAATTTTAAAAAAGTCAATAGATCAGCTCTACACTCTATTGATGCCAAGTAGAAATGGCTGAGCTTTTCACATGTTTAAGTTTAAATTTCTTTTTTCTTATTTTAAAAAGGAATTATTTGAATTTGAATGTATTTATAACATTGTGTAAAACAATCTTAAGTGGTTAACTGAAATTGCATCCAATTAATAATGATAATCAATGGATTACCATGATAATTATTAGTTGTGGATCTATAACCTGTTAAAACTGCCAATCAAACAATGTTTCTGTTGTTCAGATGTGGTGGCAGAACAAAGAGTGCAGAGCTTGATCTTCTCATATTCTACTGTTTGGTCATTTTTTAAAATTCATCACATCTCTCCCAAAAGTGAAAACCCAAACATGCGTCCCAACCTGATAATTAAAGCTGTGAAATCCTCCAGTTATCATGCAGGGCTGCTGTTTGTGTGTGTGGGCGGACGCTGATGGTTATCGAGACTGAGAGCGCTCAAAATCTGCAAAAATTTCACACGCATATAAAAATCATTGTCTGCAATAAATGCTTTACTGCTGTTATTAAGAAAATAGCAGTCAGTGTTACTCAGTCTCCATGGCTGCAGCATGACTGAAGTGGAAATGAGACCTGCACCGACACAGCAGCACTTCTAACAGGTGAAATTAGCAGAGCGGCAGTCGCACACCAAAGGAAGCGTCCACAGAGAAGCTTAGGCGCAGATAACCGCGCTCTCTGGTTAAACCCAGTCTGAGGAGGCAGGCTGCCGGGTCGGGAACAAAGACAGAGGCAGCAGTGAGGAAAAGCAAGAGGAGACAGAAAAACATGTAGATTAGAGGGAGAAAGTTTTGGGGCTTGGCAGCCAATAAATTCACGGTATTACCCACCGAGTTTCCCCAGCAGCCAGGTAATCAGCATCTGCACAGACCTTGTTAGCACAAGGTCAAACACACACTGCACACACACATTAAGGCTATGTTCACACACTGCAGCCGGAAGTGACACAATTATGATTTTTTTTTTTTTTTTGTGTGTAATGTGATTTTATTTGCTCTCCAGCGTGAACTGCAAATGACCTGAAAGTGTCCCGCCTGCGCAGTAGAGGGCGCAATAACGTCACACAAAGAGAGGATGCTCAGTGTTTTGCCAACCGCCATAAAAAAGAAGAAGAAGAAGAAGAAATGCTCAGTGTTTCCGGAAGTAAACATGGATGCTAACGGTGGAGCATAGCTTACGATTCTGGAGCCAGAATATTAACAACTTAATCCTCATTTTCATCCACCATGGTTGTTGTTTTTCTTCCAGCTTGTGAGCATCAGGACGCAGAATAGTGACGTTTGTCGAGTATCAGTGACGTTCAGGTCGGATGAATGCGACCTAGCCGTTAGCATTCAGGTCACATTTGAAAAGATCCGATACGTGTCGGACCCAAGTGGCCTGGGTTGCATTCAAAAAAGATCTGACCTGTGTTGTTCAGACTGTCATAAAAAGATCAGATGAAAATCGCTTTAAGGCAAAAGAGTCAGAATTGGGTCACTTCGGGCTGCAGTGTGAACGCAGTCTCAGTCTTTCTATCTACACAGCAGAACCGTGTTTATTTGTAAGTGCTGGAGTTGTTGGAAAATGCTCAACCGACTCCACCAGAGATCCATTTGAAAGTGTTGAATCCAAAGCTCTTATGACAAAATGTAGCCGCCTCCAAGTTTGTGGAGTTTATCGATCCATCGCCTGAATGAGACGCCATTGTCTCCTCTGATGACTGTTCATCTGTTGCCTCCATGATTTTTAATGACTTATTGCGTGAACAATAAGTCATGTGCGGTTTTAGTTGAATTTCTTATTAAATGGAAACAGTCACAACATCGCCTCTTTGCTAACGTGCTTGAAAAAGAAACCCATGCAAATACACTGAGTTTTATTGATGCAGAAACGGCAAAAAAAGAAAACATTTGGAGATCTTGACAGAAGTTCAGAGCAGAGATTAGGGAGCGGAGGAGACACCTCTGGTGTCTGTGATGTGCTTTAATCTGAACAAACTGACTGTTGCATCATCGGATCAACCGCAGGATGCTCGCTGTTCTGGCAGCATCAGACACACAAGTTTATCCCCTATCCTCAAGGAAACCTTACTTATGAGACATATTACAAACAAAACTCTCTTTTTTTCTTCCAGCTGTTTGATGAGAAACCCGCAGGAGCCGCAGTTACAGAAGCGATTCAACCCGGATCAACAATGGCGACAAGGAAGCAGAGCGAACCTCTGCTGTCAAACATCCTGAAGGTTGTCTCTACAACTGGAGCAAGGTAATCATGTTAGGCTCATTAGGAATGCAGTCTGTTCATTAAGGAGCCAGATGAGAGGAGAAGAAGAAGACGTGAAAACAGGACAGCTCCTACAGATCGTAGCACACTACAAAGACACATTTCAATTTATTTCTCTGAGAATTGATGTGAGGCTACAAAAAGTAGTTTAAAGAAAATAATAAGGTCTCAAATCTGAAAACTAGGACATTCATTTACTCTGATGCCCCATAAATAGAATAAAACAGATTAATCAACCCTTTGTAGGGAAACTGAGTAGGGAAATGGAAAGCATAAATATTAAATATTAAACAGAGATTGTAAATTAATGTTAAATGTTTAGTCGGCTTTAAATGAATTTTAGTTTGTTTGTTTGGTGAAGTGCGAACGCTCAATCAAACTCTGGTCATTCTAATAACTTCTGTCTCGGTTTGGTTAAAGTTTGAATTCATATGTGAATGGGAGACCGCTCCAGAAGCAGGAAGTCGACATCAGTGCAGGGCATTCTGGGTAAATACGGCCAAAGCCAACACGAGTCTAACACTATTGAGAGAAATGGTTTGTGTTTTGTTGTTTTTTTTAAAAAAGACTAAATATAAATCCTACAGATGCTAAAATCTGATGCCATATTTGTTTACATTTTGTGAAGAAGGAAGTTGCGCTCATGTCTTCTTCAGAGTTTCCTTCAGTCATTCTGGGTGTAGCGCCACCACAGGCGAGGAGGGGAACAAGTTTTCTACATTCATCATTAATTGTAAACGGTTTTTTAAATTAGTTTGTTTTGTTTTACTCAGCTGAAAATGTAACAAATGTTGCAACTTTGGGAAAACACCATCAAACCCAATGAAATATCTTTATTTCATGGTTATAACGTGAAACACATAAAAACATTTAGCGGATTTAAAAACTGGTTAAATCGAATCTTTAGGACGTTTACAAGAAGATTTAACATTTTTCATGGCAACAGAAGAATGACTTAAGATTATATTTACAACCTAAAATCAGCATTGTGGGTTTATTTTATAACTTTGAGAGACAGGAAAACTATCCTCACATAAACTTATCAAATAAACAATAAAAGCCTCTGGTAAGATCAGGCATAAATACTCAGCTGAAGAGAATAAAATAAGCCGTAGCGCTGATGGGAACATGGGATGAACCAAGGCTGAACTTCTTCTACAATCTGTGCATTCAGGGATCAATTTCAGTGGTTCTAACCTTCATGCTGGTTCCATTAGTTCAGCCGAAGAGGCAGGGAGGGGCGATTTCAGCCAATTTGTCTGGCCTCTAATGTGTGTGTCTGTGGACTCGAGATGCTTAATTTTAAAATGCTTTCCATCTTAAATTACACTGTGACAACATGTGAGAAAGTCCCATCGCATTAACCCAGGTTTGAGAAAGAAATGAAATATGTTGTTGTTGTTTCCATTTTTATCCTGAAGTCTGTGAAAAGCAGCTTGATCCAGTGAAGGCGTGAATCCAGAACCAGTCTTGGGTTTGATGCAGTTTTGGTTCTACTGACTGCAAATTTTAACATTTTCTTAATTATTATACTAATTTGTACATTTCCTTTAATAGCAGAGCTAAATCGTTGTTTAGCTATTTAGCATTTCCGTTTGCTTTAAACAGCTTAGCGCACTTAGCTTTCCGTAAACTAATTTCTCTGTAAACTTTGCTGTAAACTTTTAATTGAATAAATTTGACATTTGTGTTGAAGTTTTGATGTTTTTACTCCTGATAATTTCCCAAGTAGTTAAACGTTTATCATATTCATGCTCTTATTTTGAAGTGGCAGAAGACTGTTAATGCAGCAGTGCCATTTCCTCCCATGATGCAAATGTTTACCAAATATTATCCAGCTAATCACTATATGCTAAAATTAAAGAAAAAGATATTAATACAAAACGTTCTCTGTGATTCTCATCCTGAAACTGGCTTTGCATTCAGATATCTGTTGGTTTATAATTGATATTATAAATAAAGATTTTGTTTTACATATAATTACTACTTCTTATAAGGTATACAGCTTGTTGTACTTTGTTTTTGAATAAAAAAAAAAAAGTTTATTCGGTACCCAGAATGCATTGCGGTAGCTCTACAGTAAACAGTTTACAGTCTACTGATATAAGTGCTTTTCGACCAAAGCCGTACTGCAACCAGTGAAACAAAATCAGCAACAGTTAGCAAAACTCAACGACTATAAAACTGAATCCATGGGTGAAAAATCTGATCCAAAGAAAAGAATCACTTCCTGAATCACAAACAAATGAATTATGTTGTAATAAGTTTTGTGCTTTAGCATTAGCTTCTGCTACAAGTCATGTTGGTGTAGCGTTTCAGCTTTTGTGGAACAAATGTTTATGATTAGTGTGTTAGTACAAGTGTGTCAGTATTTAGTTTGCAGTTTAAACTCTCATAAACATTTTTTGTCACATAATCAGCCAGTTGAGTGAAAGTTAGTCACATCTGCACAAAGCAGAGGCTGGCTAATGCTCGGTTTGGGACAAGAATCAATAGAAAAGCAACATTTAGTGTGTTTTGCTGTTTAAAGACAGAATGCCAAGGGGAAAAAAACACATCAGCAATAAACTTAGACCAACAGATGTGACAGTGAATCAGTCTGAGGACGATTATAAGGAGAAATGCTGCATAAACATCCGGAGAGCAGCCAGTTTTCCCAGCAGTGGACCTGGCAAGGTTTCACCGAGAAAACACAACACCAAACTAGAAAGGCTGGGTGTGAAAAACCAAGCATGACCTTGATGCTTCCTAAGGATTTAAAGATGCAGTAAATAAATTTTATAATAAATAATTTTTTATATATTTGTTAAGACTGTCATTATATTGAGACAGATAATCTGTGAATAAATTTCAGCTCCTCTGCTTTCACCCAGTGCTAACTAGAAACAAGCAATCAGAGCTAGAAGGCGGGTCTTAGTGCTGTCAATCACCTCGCCATATGCTGCTGCTCATCCTTCCTCCATTCTTCCATCTCTTTGCTTTCTGCTACACTGTAGCTAGCATAGCATGTTGTGAATGCTGAAGCTACTCTGCACAAATGACGGCAGATAAACGGTTATTCTGGAACAGTTGGCTGTTTCTCCAATATTAGCACATTTAGGAGCAAGTAAATGAGGTTGATTAACACCGTTAAGCCCCTCCTCCTATCTCTGATTGGTTGTTTTTGGTCGGGAGAGTTGCATTTCTTCAGTCGGCAACAGCAGCTCAGGGAGCAGATTGATCGTTTCACAGATTATTTGTCTCAAAACAAACACAACTTGGTGACAGTTTTAATAAATATGTAATAAAAACATATTTTTAGAAAAGTTACATACTGCAGCTTTAAGAGGAAGAATATCAGTCATAAAGATTCAGCTCTGGAAAAACTTAAGAGACCATTTAAAATGATCAGTTTCTCAGATTTTACTGTAAATGTTTGAGTAAAATGAACATTGTGTTTTTATTCTATGAACTACTGACAACATGTCTCTGAAATTTCAAGCAAGCATTTAGTATTTCTTTCCAGAAAATGAGAAATGGTCCATATAATGAATGAATGCAAAGAAAACAAGTTCAAATTAGAAAAAGTAACACTAAAGTTTTCACTTGGGAAGAGTTCAGAAATCAATATTTGGTGGAATAACCAGGAGGTTTTCAATGAGGTTCAGTGCAGTGGCTCTATATATCCAAAGTTGGTCTGAAATCTGCACTAATATGCATTTAAAAAAATACAATCGTGATTCAACAAAAAGAAACTCAGTTGCAGCAACTGAAAAATACCAAACGTAAAGAAAAAGCCACTTGAAATATCTCAAAAAGTTTACAATCTGCAGCCTGCTTGAGAAAATCGCATCAAAAAAATGAACAAATGCAGAGGAAGCACTTAAATTCCCTCCCTGAAGTGAAATCAGGAGTTTTCTTCCTGGACGTAATAATAGTTCATCATGTAGGTGGGCGCTTGTGAGCCCACCTCGTTCCTGTAGCGATAAGAGCTGCTGTTAATTACTGCTGAGTGTGTGCGAGCGTTTCGTTCATTATGCTGAGCACGCTCAGCCGGCGTGTGCAGCCATGGGTGAAAGCAGCTCTGAGCTGCAGGGGAGACAAAGGGAGCAAGACGAAGAGAGGCGAAGCTAAACACAGACTCCAACCTGGAGGAACAGTGAGTTCACCCTGACCTGGTCATCGATCCGCCTGCAAACACACACTTAAATATGCACAGAGGGACAGTAACTCAGGAAAATCAATGTGAGCGGATGTTAATTTTACTGATCTGCACTTAACATCACCATCTGGCTTAAAGCAGCCAGAAAACACACATTTACAGAGTTTTTAATTAGAACGCGCCAGACTTTATCCTAACGTGCGGATAAGTCTAATTTGAAACTATGAAAATTACTTCTGAATAAATAAACCAGAAGTTTATATACACCAAATGCACTGCAAAAACACAAAACTGTATCTAGTAGTTTTGGTCTAGTTTCAAGTGCAAATATCTTGGTACACTTGAAGTAAGAGAAAACTACCTTATAAGTAACTTTTCAGCAAGACATAGGAGCTTGTTTTAAGTAAACAATTTCTTAAATTTTATTTAAAATGTTCCATTGGAAGATTATTTTACAAATAGATGGAAAAAATGTATTTTAAGTGAAATAATGTGGCAGTGGAACTGAAACTTTTCCATCAATACTAAAACAAGCTCCTTGATCTTGTTTTAACTTGTAAGTTAGTTTTGTTATATTTTGGGTTTACTAAAAATATTTGCACAAGATACAAAAAATACTTGGTAAGATTTTGTTTTTGCAGTGTAAAAATGTACACAACATTTTTTTCTCAATATCTGAAGTGAAAACAGATCAAACTTCTCTTGTTTTATGTCAGCTAGAATTACCAAAGTTGTTTCTTTTTTATAAATGCCACTATATTTAAAGAATTTCTTAAAACTTATTACTCCAAAAGAAACATAAAATCCCAGGTTGCAGTTTGCAAATCCATAGAGAGACACAAAGATCTTTATGGAACTGTAAAGGCATTGTTACATTTGGAGGAAAAACATAGATGGTTGAAGCACATTAACTGGGAAGTACGGTGGTGGCAGCATCATGAACTGGTGCACTTCATAAAATAGACACCATCATTTTGAATAAACATTATGCAGAAATATTGAAGCAACATCTAAGGATATGAGCCAGGAAGTTCAACCTGATTGGTTTTCTAAATAATCTTCATCTTAGATCTGGTGACAGACAGACCTGATACAAGAAGAACGGATGTGGATTAAAAGAAATCCACAACAAATTTAAATTTGTTCACTAAAGCTCATTAAAAATGTATGTGGAAAATTATAAAGAACATGTAGCATTCTGGTACAAAATTTGTCTCACAATAAACAGAATTCATTATTAATGTAGTTTCTTAATTTTCCAGCATTTTTACTAGTCATTTGCAGAGTGTGGTATGTTCACATGCAACCTAAAAAATAAAAAAATCCAGCCTTTTTAAGAAGCCTCAGCGTCTGCTGCTTCCTGACAAACTGCCTTTGTGTCGCCTCGCCTTTTCCCTGAACTAAATTATTCGAGCCTCTGGACCGCTGAACCGAGTCAGGCTTTAAATCTGCAGCACATTGAAATATCGAACGGTGGCATTTCAGAAAGTGCAAACATCCAAACACGCTGTTTTGCTCCTTGAATCATTTGTCAGATTAACAATGTGAAGAGGCGCCACAAATGCCTTTTCTGATGCATTTCTGTTTGTTACAAGCTTCTTCTTTTTTTTTTTTTCCATCTCTAAACCTGTGAAGTGTCGAGCCCTGTTAGGAGAAGATGACTTTCTGCTACTGGAGGAGCTGAAATTGACGAACCGCTCTGGTTTTGTGCGAATTAATGGGACTTATTATTGTTGCATCTGCAGCATTTCCTCACTCGGAGCACGTGGTCTCAGTCAGCACCTCCGTTTCCTCATGTCCAACAGCTGAAGGAAGGGAAATGTGTGAGTGTTTCCACCTCTGCCCCTGAGCGGACGCCAACGCCCGGCTCAGATTGAAACTGACAATCTTGCAGTTGCAGCAAAGCCTTATTAACCACAGTGGTCTGCTGGACTTAGATCACAGTAATCAGGTTGCCTGGCTAGGGGCTAAGTGTTGAATTAAATGTAATATACCAGATATTTTATCTTCACGTCCATTAAAGGTCCAATATGTCCTTCAACAGTGCCAGAAAACTGAGAGGAAAAACCCTGAACGGACCTTCAGGAAACTGCAACTAAGTCACTTAATCGTTTGAGGCGCCATGATGGACGTCGGCAATGAGGGCCGGGAGGGTTGAACTGAGCGAGTTTTGGTTAAAACAAGTTTGTTTTTCATTCAGTGAAGTAAGAAATCCAGAAATTTTACTCAAATAAGAATAAAAATACTTCATAGTAAAATTACGCAAGTAAAAGTAAAAATTACAGAAAAAATTCTCCTAAATATACATTTTTTCCAAAGAGTTCCCCAGGTAAGTGTAATTGAGTAAATGTAACTGGTTTCTAACCATCTCTGGTTATATACAGTCTTATCTTAGTGGGAAAATGATCCTCCATTTATCTTTAGTTTATTGCTGGTACACCTGAATTCTCCCTGGATAATAAAGGATATTTCTATTTAATTTCTGTCCTACAATTATACTGTCAGCAGAACCATCCAGTCGCTCCAGAACAGTGAACAATACATTTCTTCGAAGTGCTTTAAAAGTGCAAAAACATCTGACTGGATTATTGCGTCATAGCTACATTGTTTTCCAGGATGACGACATTTGGGCTGTAAATATCTGAACATCCGTCGGTTTGAGATTTAGTGAAGAAATGAGCTGCAGAGGCAAACCGGTCCTGATTTAAAAGCAATCAGAGGCTCGTTGGCGCTCAGTAAATTGATCTGCGGTTGGTCTTATTAAGTTTTTGGGGCATTGCACAGGTTTTCAGTAGAGCTGCTGTTTGTGTGCAGCTTGTTCTTTATGTTGGAGTGTCACTTTAGATAAGATCTTTTTCTCTGCTGCTGATAAACAAAGCCGGGGGACGAGAGCTGAATGCTAACCTCAGTGCAGAGATTATAAACCTTTATATACTGCATTAGCAGTATATAAAGCAGTATATATACTGCATGAACATGCTGTCCTTTCTGCACTTCATCCTACCAACAAGATTCTTTTTAAGGCTTTGTTTACATTTCTTTTTACCAATAATCCTTCATGATCATATTTTCTCTACAGCATTATCTATTTTCCCTGACAGCGAATCATCATCGGTCACTTAGAGCTCTTTTTTTCTTATGTTTTCTCTGTTTATTAATATTGATCCTCTTTGGACTAGATTCATATTTATCCTTTTTTTGTCTGTTTTCTTCACTTTTTTTACGCAGAATCTTCTAAAAATGAGTCTGGTTGGACTTCCTCATCTATTAAGGCTCATTCTTTATCTGCAGTGTAATGGATTCAATCTCTTCGCTCACTATACGAGGTCATTATAATGTTTTAATTAGGTCCCACGCTTCATAGCGTAATTCATCCTCTCTTGCAGCAGCCCTTTTACTTCTCTTTGCGTCACCTTTTCTCTCTGCGTTGACCTTTCCTCGTCTCTTTGTGACCCACATCCAGTAAAAATGATCAACCGTCGTTTCCTAACTTCTCCCTCTTTCCTTTCCTTATCCGTCTCTCAGTTTTTCCACGCTTGTTTATCCAATCTTCTCGTTCCTCCGTTCTTCTCTTCGGGGGATGGATTGATTTTTGCATCCACCGTTGCCATAAAACAGCGCCATCTGCACACATCAGCATCTCCGCTGCGGATGGCCACAAATCAGACACCGAGCGAAACAAGCTCAGCAAAACCAATTATGTCAAAGCTGGCAGCAGTTACCAGGCTAAAGGATGTAGGGTCCAAGAAGTCAACCGTGATTCAAACATACTAAACAACATCCGTCTTCCAGCTTCGTCCCAATGCTGCACTGAACCCCACTGAAAATATTGATTCCTGAGTTAAAACATTAGCATTGTTGTTTCCAACTGAATATGAACTTGTTTTCTTTGCATTATTTGAGATCTGAAGGCTCTGCATCTTTTTCATTTTCTGCAAATAAATACTAAATTTCCACTTGGAATTTCTGAGAAATTATGTCAGTAGTTAATAGAATAAAAGAACAATGTTAATTTTACTCAAACATTTACCTATAAAAAGTAAAATCAGAGAAATTGATTGTCCAGAGCTATACATGCTGAGTGAAACGGCTGTTCAATCCTCTATTGATGGATAAACGATATGAATATATGGATCTGTTTGTTCTTTTGCTGGACGATAAATTGTCACAGAAGTTTTTGCGATAAATGATAATATTTTTGTTTTGAGACTATTTTAAAGCATTATGGCATAATAATGCAAGAACACATTCTCAGAAATTAACGTTTATCACTAGAAATATTCAAATTAAATAAACAAAACAACAAATAAAATGAATTATGAAGTCTCTGTAAACAAAATTGTCCTTCAAATAAAAGGCTAGTTGAGACCAAAACACCAAACTGAAAACTTTTATCATCCAGTTTTTGGTAGAAAGAGAAAAACAATAAATCATGCAGATAGAAATTATTAAGCGTACTTTAATTTATCTAGGAATATATATCTCAAAATATCTTTTCCTCGTCTGACATATGAGAATTAGATTTTCAATATGCAGGAAAAATGAATGAATTAGCTGCTAACTGCTAATATTTGTGCAGCTGAAGCTGAAAAAAGAAAAAAAAGTGACTGGGCCAATTTCTGATATCTGGACAACAAAAATAAAAATAGTGATTTGTTCTAAATCGTAATATATTCTGATATTGACTGATATAAAATATATTATCATAATGACAGGATTTTTTCCCATACTGCCCAGCCTTATCTAAAGGAAAAGGAAATGTGTGCTAATTGGGTTTTTCAGGAGCTCAACTCAAAAGCTGAACGAGATTTTAAAGATACTACATTAACATCCATTATAATGTCTGAATAATTCTGTTTTTCTCCACAAAAGCTCGTTTCGTGCAGGTTAAGAACCGTCAGCTTGGCACAAATGCTCATTCCTTATTCCTAATATCATCATATTTCATAACGCGGTAACCTAGATGGAGAATATCAGAAATAAATGTTCAGAAATTAAACATTTATGCATCCCCTCTCCTCCTCTGTCTGGCTCTTACACACAGAGTAAAGCAGTGGTGCGTGACGGACCGAAGGACCTCCAAAGGTCAGAGAGGAACGGAGATCTGCTTCTAAAACACAGACACACACACCTGCACTGCCCCCAGATGCCCATGTAGAGACCTGTGACTTATGCTGCACAGACCAGCAACAACAGAAGTGATGAGCAAGCTGACAATCTCACAAAACCACACAGTCACACCTCTCAGTCTGGTGGAAACGGCAGCGCGCTGAGTGGAGAGCCAGTGACTCACTGCTGCAGCTGACGGCCTGTTTGACGGGCTGCAGTGCCAAAGGAGGGAGTCAATAACCGAGGTGCGCTCACAGATTTAAAAATGCATGAGCAGGTCAAACAGTGGGGCTCTGAATGTGTGTTACTGGAGAGATGACTCATGCCTGTCTGCAGACTCTGTGCACAACTGGGAGCTTGACTTTGCCACCATCTGGCCGTCTGACCCGTTCGCTCTCTGTGCGAACGGACAGAAGGACAAAATATTTCTGCTAGAAACTCAGAAACTGATAGCATTACTTTTTATTTTGCGGCCCATGTTTCTCCCGGAGAGCGGCTCGAATGATTTGTAGACCTTAAAGCAGGGTATCAAACTCATTTTCATTTTGGGCTGCATCAAAAGTCTGAATGTTCTTAAAGGGCCGGTCGTGCCAGGATGTATTGATAAAACCAACTAAGCCACATGTGTCAAAACTCAAGGAACGGGGGCCGAATCTGGCCCGCCGCAGCTTTTTCGGTGGCCCTTTAGACTCCAAATTACATCATTAAGTTCCTTCAGTTTTGCACTAATCTCCAAATTCACACAAAATCAACAGATCCCCAAATGTTTTCAGATTTTACTGCAAATTTTCTTAAAATTGGGCAAAAATATTAAGTTTAAGTGACTGCTGTCTCAGCCTTACTTGATGTCAAGTCATAGTCCGTGACCGATATGGCCAGTAATAAAAAGTTACATTTAGCGCAAACCTCATAAAACTTCCTCACAAATATTTCTAACTTTGCACCTTGAAATCTAGGATTTCGATCGCAAAAAATAAAAAATAACACTAAAACAATGAATGAACTGACCAGTGTGAAAGGATGTTAAATATGATTTAATTTTAAGAAAATCTTATTGAATACTGAAACAAACAGCTATTTATTGATATTTTAACAGTTTAGTTGGTTTTATCAATACATTCTGGCCCTTTAAGAAGATTCAGATCCAGGATTTTGTGAATGTTTTTCTGTTTTGTTTTTTTTTGGCTCCCGGTTATAAACAATAACATGCAGGGGTTTTTTATAACAACTGATGGTAACATATTATGCAATAAAATGCCACCATGTGCTTGGAAAATTCACAACACCGCCCATTTAAAGGTAAAGCTGTGTTTGTCTGTGAGTTAGGCGTTACTTGGGTTTTACAAGAGAAATAACAAGCAGTGACAAGTTTGTAACAGAGAGGATATCAGCTAAATAGTTTCTCCAAGGACTTTTGTTTGTGCGGCCAGCACCATTGGGTCTCTTGTGCCCACAGGAGCGCTCAGCGTCAGCGGGTGACAAGTCTGACTATAAGTCATGTAAGCGTTGATGTCTTTGCTCCGACGGCACTGGGGGTTTTAGCTCCTGCTGACGGCGGATTTCATCAGCGTCTCTCACACAAACTCTGTTGTGTCCTCTGATGAATCACTTCTGTCTGCGACGCAAAGATGCAGCCGAATGTTTCTGCTGCATCTTTACGTTCGTCTGAGTGAGACTTCTGCGTGTCTCGGACTCGTTTCGCTCCGTCAGAGGTCATTAGCGGAGACTGTTGAGGCCGCCTGTGGTACCAAACATGCCGGCACGTTAACGTTATCAGCACCAAACATTCACATCAAGGACTTTTCATCACAGAAGAAGACAGAATTGGTTCACAATTAACCGCCTGTATGTAGTTAATGTTGGCTGCTGGACGTGATTTTCTCCTCAACTCCTCAGAAAACTAATTAAAAATTGATCAAGCTTAAAGATAAACCAAATATCACAACTGTGGGGTATTCCCAAAGGTCGCAGCTAAAAGGCTCTTCAGGTTTGTGATTCTTAACAGCAGAAAAACACAATCAATATTTCACCGTTATACTCTGGACTCGGGCGATATAGATTGTCCTGGAGCCACAAATCTGCAGTCCTGCCAATATCTCCTTCACCGAAACCTCAGGAGCATTTAGACTGAGCGTCTTCTTCTCATTGCTGCCTGGAGAACAAAATCTGAACTCAAAGTAGCATAACAGCAAAATACTGGGGTGCAAAGTGACTGCAGCTGTAGCGGGGACTTTAAAACGCATTACAAACAGCAGCGCACGTCAAGTTGATAATTACTGAACTGGTTTCATTTTTACAAAGTAGACTGATTTCCATTTCTCTACTCGTCTCAACAAATTCCATATAATTTCTTAGAACTTAAGAGGAGAAAACTTAAAATGTTAATTTCAAAAGTGCAAATTACTGACTGGGCAGATAAGAGTAAATTCAACAGTTAAATGTAACATAAAAAGGTGTAAACTCAGATAGTCCTGATAACAAATTTTGCTGGGCGATAAATTGTCTCAGTAATTATCGCGATAAACGATAATATTGTTGAGACCATTTTCAAGTAATATGGCTCAAGTTCGTCCTCTCGAAGGCCAATAAACTTTAATTTGGTAAAGAACACTTAGCACTGGAACTGGAAGATATTTCAAATACGCAAAATAAAACACAACAACCAAAAACGGTAAATAAAATGGAAATAAAACTCATTTACAAACCATAAATGAAATGGATTAGGAACTCTCTGTAAACAACAGAAAAACCTTTGAGCTTGTTTTAACTTTTAATTTGTCATACAATTCATTGTCGAAAGGGAAATTGAATTTATTAGTGTGGACCTTCCATTTAAAGGTATTTAATCCATTTGATTGGTTCATTATTCCAGTTATCATCCAGTTCAGTTTGGAAAACAGTTTGGAAAGTAATGGGAGAAATTCACCAACCCAAAACATTTTCATTTCCTCCTTATCTCATCGGTTTTTTTCTATTTGGTTGTTTGGATTAATATTTAGATTCAGCCTTAGCTTCATTTTTAAAGCAGAAGCCGCGCTTACCTTCAGGAAAATATGTGTTTATACTTTACTACAAGTTAACCAATAAATCCAAACTCACATTTTACCTGCTAATAAAAATAAAAGCAGTCTATAAATGTAATGTCGTCCATATATTTCATATATCTTTCCTTGGACTCCCAGGAGCATTTATATAATAATCTCTAGGAAAACACACAACATGCATTAATTATGTAACATATGCACCAGTAACATTTGAGTAGTTCCCATCTGCTCTCTGTTAAAGGCACCTTGATCTGCAGCCTGGCCTTAACTACACAAACTGTGGTTTCTACATTCATGCAGCCATCGAACCAAAGTTAATCCATATTTCCTGCTGTGTTAATGTGTCTGCAGCACGAACAGACGCATTTAAGGAGCTGTAGCACAATGCAGCGCTGCTTTCTGCAGGCTTACGCAGCCCACACAGCTTATTATTACCTGTAATGTAGTGAGTTAAAACACCTCTAGCAACTTTACATTTTGCTCGCAAGACGCCAGACTTGCTGTTATTTCTTTAAATGGTTTTGATCGACATCTCTTAAACTTTTCATGATTTTTTTGTAGTTTCTTGTTGGATTTTGATAACAGTGTTGTGTTTTTTTAACAAACAGGTGAAGAAGTAAAGGAAATGCTAGAGAATAATTTTCATCTGATAGTCCGGTTGATTTTATTTGATTGGGTTTCAAGATTGCGACTTTTGTTAAATTCTCTGTGGTTTGCTTTCACACTGCACTCTGTCAAACGATGCAAATCCTTTGAAAAACCAGTTCCCCTCCTCACCTGTGGTGGCGCTAAAGAGCCACTGAAGGAACCGATACGAAACTCTCTGAAAAAGAGAGGAACGCAACTTCCATCTTCACTAAATGTAAACAAAAATGAAGTAGCGTCAGATTTTAGCGATTGTAGGATTTCTGTTTTGTCTTTCATAAAACTCCACAAGACATTTCTCCTGTTAGACACACGTTTGTTTTCATTGTATTTACCCAGAATTCCCTGCGTTTTAGTCAACTTCCTCCTTTGGAGAGGTCTTGCTTTGCATCCACATGCTGCACAAGGCAGATTAAAGACTGAACTTAGAAATGAATTGACTTTTAAGCATCTATCTTATATCTTTTTTTATTGTTTTCATTTCCTTTTCTTTTTTCTTATCTCACACTTCTTTCTCCAAGTATATTTTACTATAACTTTATATGTGACACAAAAACTGTTTGTATTCTTGGTGCTAAAATGCTATTTTCTGTCTGCCTGTGTTTTTCTTTATCCGTTCACAGATTCAACTGAAAAATAGTAAAGAACTTTTTATGTTCTGATAAAACATTATTTAAGTCCCTGAGTTTAGAAACCTAATAAAAAAAAAGGTCGAAATGAGAACAATAGAAAGACACATTTAAAAGA
The DNA here is from genome assembly GCA_903066815.1 of Brachyrhaphis roseni. Taxonomy (NCBI): domain Eukaryota; kingdom Metazoa; phylum Chordata; class Actinopteri; order Cyprinodontiformes; family Poeciliidae; genus Brachyrhaphis; species Brachyrhaphis roseni. The sequence goes on along the minus strand of CAEFZY010022588.1, from coordinate 2,105 downwards.
AAGGATAGATAAATATAGATATACAGAGGTAGATAGATATAGATATATAAAGAGAGACTCATAGAGAGATAGATAGATCTATAGATGGATATGTAGAAAGGTAGATGGATATAGATAGATAGATCTAGAGATAATTGTAGAGGTAGATATAGAGATAGACTGATAGATCTATACACTCATAGAGAGAAATAGATATACAGAGATATAGATATCTAAATATAGACATAGATATCTAGAGATAGACAAATAGAGATACAGATAGATATAAATAGATCTAGAGATAGACATAGAAATAGATACTAGATGTAGATATATAGATATAGATAGGTAGACTTTGTATGTCCAAAGCAATACAATGACATGTTACTGGCAGCAATATGCCAGACAATAAATCACAGTGCAAATTTGATAAAATTATAAAATCTACATTTAAAAACAAATACATTATATACATTTCTGTTTAAAAGTCAATGAATTCGTATGCTCCGTTATTGTTCCAGGGTTTAATCTGCCTTGGAAACATGATATAAACAAATGGGAATATTTCCACACTCCTTTACATCCATTTAAAAATGTGAAAGTTGAGAACATCAAATCCAGCAGCACATCGTTTAGGATCAAGATAACTGCTAACACGTCATCTGCTTCTGCATATGACTGCATGTTGGGGAAGGAAAGTCAGAGAGAGGAGAATTAAACAAAGAGATTAGAGAGCAGGTCCATTACTGTTGCTATGGTGATTAACGACATACAACATTCCTGATCGTTAGGGGTTAAGAGAGGAGTGGGTGACTGAGTGTGTGACAGTGAGAGATAAAACCAGAGAAACTCTCAGGGAAATGAGTCCCATCTAAAACCCTTCGGCTGGTTTTTCCATCCCTGGATCGATCTGTGTGACCGGGACAACAAATTAGCTGTTAGGGGAGTTCAGCAAATACACACAAAGCAGAGGCGGTTTTAGAGTAAATCTGAAAGAAATCGACTCCCTGCGTGCCTGCCCGTCACTTCTCTTTGAATATATGAATTAAACTGCGACATTTGGCCGCCAGCTCCTGGCAGCGACGCTCGGAGAAGAGGAAAAGGTCTGCCAGAGGACGGAGGAAAACACCGACTGTAGAGGATTATGGACGGATTTGAAGCTACAAACGAGAAACGGAGAAAAAAACAATCGATTCGGTTTTAGACACGATGCCCGTAAGCGGAGATTCACACACCTAATTCCCAGCTTTAATGTAAACATGTGAGAAATATCAACTTTCCCACACGTAAACAAACCTGTACAGCAAGGATTATTTTTAGCTGCTCTTTTATTTTTGCAATAAGAAGTAATTAAAAAGCCTGAGAAATCCACATGTGCAGCAGCAAAGGTTTTGCTTTGCAGAGGCATCAAACACATTTCTAGGAGTTTGTGATTAATTTTCAACATTTTAAATTCAGAATTTTCCAAGTTTTTTGTAAAAAATTTGATTTTCTTTTTTTTGTAGAAAATTTCAGAAATTCAACATTTCTGAGTTTTTTTGGCAGAGATTAATTAACTACTTACCATTGCTTTAATTTTACAAGTTTGATGTATTAAAAGAAAGACCTCTAGTTTTCAGTTTCTTTTGGGCTTAATTGAATAAAATTATTTTCAGTAATATTAACAGGATTTGGGTCACTTTTTTTCCAAAACACTTGCTATATTTAGTCAAATTTAAGAAAGAAAATGATAATTTTTACCCTGATTACAAATTAAATCTCCATTTGCATCTATGGGCCAAATTTGAATCATTTTTAATTGCAGCTGAGGGCCACACAAATCAGTCCAAGAGCCACAAGTGGCCCACGCGCCGCACTTTGGACACTGTACAGCAGGGGTGTCAAACTCATTTTGGTTTAGGAGCTTAATCTGATCTTGAGGGGGCCACACAAGTAAACTCATTGCTAGATTAAATAGAACTAATAAAAGTGGACTTGTTGATTTTTAAATTAAACAAATTTCACTTTTACAAAATATATTATGAATAACCTGAGTTTTTTAAAAAAGTGTGCAATTTCAACAATACTTTTACTCAGTTAAACATTTATTTAAGTGCATTATGCATAAGAACTGATCACAGTGATTG
>CAEFZY010022583.1:0-48031 GCA_903066815.1 Brachyrhaphis roseni | reverse complement strand
GTAGCTCCTATAATGAGCTCAGCTGATGTGCAGCTCCATTAAGTGTTTGCTAATTGCTGCTGGCTAGTCTGAAGGAGCTGAGTGGGGGAGGGCTGCTCTGTGAGGCAGAAGCTTGGAAACTGCAGTTCTGAGAAGGAGCTGCACCTCGAGGGCGGAGCTAGGTCTGCCCAGGTGTTTTGCACAGCTGAATGGTTGCCATGGAGATTAAAGGATTTCTCAAACATGTATGAAAGAATCGGGGCAACACTCCATGTATATTTTTAATGAATGAATAACACTACAACATGATCTAGAGCTCAAATAAAAGTTGATTTTAAATGGTACTGCCCCTTTAAGAACCCATTCAGACCCGGTCCTGGTATTTGCACTGAAGGGTTCGAGTGCCTAGTGTGTCCCAATTCTCTGGAGTAATTTTTTGCCCCGTCCTCTTTGCCCCCTTGAGCCACACTCCGGCAAAAGACAGCATCCAAGCGGATTTTGGCAAGTTGCATTACCCATAATTCACTGCTGCATGTGTTGTCTTGAATTAAAAGTTGGCAACATGGCATCCTTCACCGAGCATAAAGTGTCTGTTGCGAAAAAATAGTAAGTTTTCAAATGTAAAGTTTTGAGATAATTTTTGTTTCACTCTACTGTACATGAATGAAAACTATTGCATTTTGCTCTGTTTTCAAAAAGTCGTAACAAAACACATTTGCACAGCCAAATTTCTCCTGCAATGACTTTTGGAAAGCAAAAATACCGATTCTGTAGGTGTGGGCGACATGGACTTAAAAGTTTTATCACCATATTTTGTGGTACCATTCCGATAATGATAAATGTGATGATAAGAACCGTTTATGAAACATCTTCTAAACAACTGTGTAGCTGTGACTCCATGATAGAGCAATCATAGTCCCACAAACACAAATACTAATTTTTAATATGCTTCTATATGACACCAGGCATATAAAGAAGTGTTATTTGTGTCACTAAACTGCACATGTTTAATCGTATTTTTAAATGTATTGGTACTATTATTGAACAAACCTTGAAGAAAATAGTAAAAAAACCAAAAAACAATCCCGACAATATGAACAGTTTGGGAGGATTTTAAACATCATCAATAGGAATTTATTGTGACAAAGACAAATCTAAATTCATATTATGAAAAAAGATTATCACAATAAATGAAAAAAATAATAGGATAAATGCCCACCCTTACTACACTGTACTGCCACCTTCTTGAAACCCTCAAGGCAGTTATTACTATTTCACTCAGACCCGCCATTTTGGGTTTCTATGAAGTAACCCGTACTGTCCCAATCCTCCAATTTTTACATGTTGTAACCTGCGCACTTATGTGCAACCGAGTGCACACTTCATAGAGGGGCGTCGGGCATAATGGGAGTATTGCGATCAGGTCTTCGTCTGCAGGGCAGCCATGTTGGATTCTAAACCACCCCAACTTTCCACGCAGTCGAAATCTCGTCTTCAGGACAGCAACATACTTCCTGAGAGTATAAATCTGTCATCACCGCCCTGATCTTTCTTTTTGTGTCCTCCTAAAAGAAGTCTTTTACAGCAGGAGGATTTTTAACCTGCTTTTATGCTGGTTGTTCTGTGCACTTTTATCAGATTTGCGAGAAAGGAAATCTAGAAGAACAAGAGTAAAATTTGATTTACGGCACGTTCTAAATCTGTCAGACCTTTATGTGTTTACCAAAGGACTTCAACTCCAGGGGTTCGTACAGAACTGATAGCCTATTACATGTCTGACTGGAAATAAGTTCATTCATTTCTATCCAGTCTGGCTGTTTTATTTTCTCATTTTCACCAATAGAGCAATATACTATTGTGCACTTGTACAAAGGCCAACTCAGATAGAAACATCTTGGTCTGGATGTTTTCCATTAGTAAGAAAAGATGAAAATCACATTATCAAATATAATCTCATCTCATCAGTGTGAGACACACACACACACTTTGGAGCAGCTAAAGCTTTTTTACACAAGAGACTATAAAAAAAGAATAACCAGGATGACTTGATACGATCAGACAACCAGCGTTTGCCAATAGCTGTGTTGCAACTCTGGTGTTTTGGATTAAACAGACTTCTTAACAAGAATACTTCTTGATTTTCCTGCAGCGATGACATATGGCGTAGAGGATAAAATTTAGAAACTTCATCTTATAAAAGAATCCCTCTACACGCACACACACAAACTCAAACTACACAACCCTAAAGTTTCTCATATGCGATCTGATACGCCTTATGTTTTCGCAGATTTGACAGCCTGTCGAATCGAGCTAAAAATAAAAAGATCACATTAATGCAGCGCCCTGTTTCCTTCGGTAAATACGCGTTTTGCCATTTGGGTTTTCTGTTTCAGGTGAGGAGCAAACCAGAAGGCCTCGGGCATTGAGGCGGCGTCTGTGGAAAGGTCGGCGAAGCTTCAACCTCGTCTTTTAGGAATTAAACGACTTTTAATAGAAATTGGAGGTATAGATCTCATTTTAGCTGATTCAAACACATGCAAAAAACATATGTTTGCACATGCCCGCCCTCTCAAAGCCAGCTGGTATGCAGAAAAGCCCACAGTTTGTCCAGTTCTTCAGTCTAAATCAAAAACAAATCCTCCCACAGCCAGATTCCAACATCAAAGGGGCAGATTGTACAAAAATCCTCTTTAAGGCCAAGTTAGTGGTGGATGGAAGGTGTTGAGTTAATGCATAGAAAATTGTTATATTTACCCTTCTTTTTTATTATTATTATCATTAAAGCTGAAATTCTGCCATGACGATGGTGCTGACAGTTACTCAGGTTTACTATGGGTCTTCACTCAGACAAAAATCTACCACAGTTAAAAACGGCCCTCCTTTAACTCCCCGTTTACGTATTTGAGTAAAGTGTAATTTGCTGGCCTTTTTTTTTGTTTACATAATTTTCCACTAAACATCTAGCTAGCTTACTAGCTAGTAGCTAGTTAGTATTGTTAACACGAGCTAACAATACTAGCGTGTTGTTAGCTCGCTAGTAGTCTAGCTAGACAGCTACCTGGCCCAGCTAGCTGTCTGGGTTAATAGATTATTAGTGTAAGATTAGCGTCTGTTAATGTCCTAAAATTCATAGCGCTTACGAATTTGATTGTTGTAAAAAGTCCGTCCCTTCATTTAACACTACATTACCCATGATGCATCCGTTTGTTTTTTAGTTACGATCTCATATAGCTGAGTAAGTTCATTTCTGTGCTAAGTGTGCCCTCTAGGGGATTTTCTGTAGCACTGCATGTCATTTTTCATATTGCATCTAGCCGCAGTTTGCCTGTAAAGTTATTAATAACAATAATAGTAGTAGTAATAATGATGATGATATTTAAAATGTTAATGGTGGATTTGTTGAGACACTCCAATAATTCCAGCTAAGAGGGAAAAATAGCACGAGCTTAATTAGTCAAAAAAAGTTTAAATCTAAAGAAAGGCCTATTGTAAATTAACTAAAGACATCAAAATTAAGTAAATCAAATGCATTGTTCACGATCCAGTATTTTACATGGCGTAACTATCACTATTTAGCACTAGAAATAAAATACACACAACTTTCACGTTTTACTAGCAAAAAGCCTCTCCAGCTCCATTTGAACCTGTTTAAATCGTTCACTCCTTCACATTAAATAATCCAAAACACACACAAACAGAGCATAAAATTAACACGTGACGTGCAGCCGCTTCCCTTCACTGTTATGTATGTGGCAAATATTTTGGAATCAATTTTAAACCCCTGACTACCAATTTTATGCGTCACTGCCATAAATCGCGCACAATGTGCATGTCCTCGTCTTGTTTCTTTTCTTTTTTACGTCTTTCTCTCATCGTCTGAAAACTTTCTGCCTGACGTTGCGGTCCGCTTGGGAGGCTTTGTGTCCGCTTATTGGCACCCGAAATCTCTATCTCCAGTTTACCTTTCATATGACTGAAGTGATTTACTGACCCGTTCTCTAAATTATTGAAAAGTTGATTTTATTTCAATAACTCAGCAAGGTTGCAAGGTTTTTTTCTGATTATTATGTTGGTTTCTTACTAATAAAAACAGAATCGCTTGTGATTGGAATATTACATTGGACCAATGATGGGCTGAATGAAAAGTATGTTTAGCACCTCCTTAAAGATTTCTGTTTTCTAAACTTTCTTTTAATATGACAAAAGAGCCTCATTGGAACATATGTTCTAATTCATTGAAAATGGCTGCACATATAACAGTAAAATACCAGCTGCTTGGTATAAAAGTAAATCTCACTTAGTTCATTTTAGGCACATTCTTGACCCGAACATAGAAAATACATGAGGTTGAAGTGAATGAATTGAATTATTATTTTTCAGTTTTTCTGAAGTTTAGACTAAAACTAACAGGTTGTGTTTCTATACACCTATAAAATACAAAAAGTCACATTTATGCAACAAACCCAATCTGAGGTTAGGAATGAAATCTGGGGTGGATGGTAATTTAAAAAAGGCAGCATTAGCTGAAGTAAGTTAAACGTCTCCTTTTATTATCATACTTTCCTTCTTGGTTTTCAACAAGCTAGTTCACTTCTGGTTTCATGTCATGTTCAACTAACCTTTTTGTTGCAAACACGGGACTTGTAGTTCTGACTTGTGTGTGAAGCATGACTCAGTCAGAAGAAATCAGGCTCCCTTTGCATAACCCAATCGGACAGAGCTCCATAATATTTACACCAAAGACACAAAATGAAACTGCTTCACACTGGCCAAAAGATCAAACTTTAAAAGTGTACAAAAGAAAACAGGAGAAGGAAAAGTGTTTAGGCTGAACGGAAGTGAACGTTGCTGAGGAGCCCCACAGACATCGCATTTTGATTTTCAAAACTTCACGCAAAAGTAAATCCTTCGTATGAATCAAAATTTAACCCTGAGATACAGTGAAGTAAATCATAAAAGTCTGAAGTGCTGTGACTGCAGACTGTGAGCTTGCCTCTGACTTTTTTCCAGACATCATATGTTCCGCGTATCCATCAATCATGCACTACGTGACATTTCAGGCACTGGTGTGATTTAAACACAGTGAGATACTGCAGGAGTAACATGTTAATTAAAGTACAACCGTAGTATGTCAGACAAACTGGAAATGTTGGAGAAAAAAGAATGTTACTGTTTTAGGCCTTAGGGAGAAATGAATAATGCCCTTATGAAGAACCAAAATTCATTTACTTTGACAAAAAAACATGGTAATAAATATAATCTTGATATAAAATACTAATAAAAAATAAATACTTTCAAAACAAATAATATAAACACCACCTACTATGGATTGAAACAGGCAAAGAAAAACTCCAGTACATTAATCTGTAAACATGAAAAAGAATAAACATCAACATGAGCAAGTGGCTGTTAAAATATAAATAAGACATTTGGTTATTTTCAAAATTGTCAAGTGTTTGGGAAAAAATTACACAGTCATTGCCAAAAGTTCACATTCATTCATCTGAAAAACAAACAAATCTCAGAGAAAAAAAAAAAAAAACAGGTAAAAGAATAAATAAATAAAGCTGAAATGTTTCAGATGAATACGTTTGCACCCATTTTGAGTAATACTTTGTTAAACCACCTCCTAGATTCATTTTCAGGAGTTAAAGCCAACATCAAGGCTGTGCTGCCGTTAGCGATTCAAATGTACCGAGAATAAAGTTTAGCTGCCATGTTACGATTTTCTTGATTTTTGTGGTAATTTGAACCCTTTAACTAAAGCCAAAGTTTGCAGACAGATTCTTATCAGATTGGTCCAGGAAGCAAATATACAAACACATACTGTAATGTAAAAATATATGTCATATTTTAATGTTTTTAGGTATCTGCTAGAAATACCTTATTAACAAAAAATGACTTCAGGAGAAGAAAATGAGAGCTTTGGAATGGCCTAGTTAAAGTCCAGAACTACACCTGACAGGATGTCTGAGAAGCCTCTTGTGGACTAGAGAGGTCCTCACTGACAGTCCATTTGGAGAAACTTCGGGATGCTAATCATTCAACCTTCCCACAAAGAAGCCTGAATGATTAAATGAAATTTGATATTATTTATCATCCGTTTTTTTTGCAGCACACAAGCTTGCTATTTTAACAGGGACATACAAACTTGGATTATAGAAATCATGTTGTTTTTTTTTCCTTTAAACCAGCTGAAAAGTGGCTCTCATGTCCCGGAAAACGTTCAGTTCAAACGTCGGACTATACAGAATGAAAACGTTGGCAGCCTTCGCGTGCGTCAAAACAAACAGCAAAAGTTAAGGCCCGACTTTAGAGTCAAAACAAACACTTCCCAGTATCCGCGAGCCTCGTCCTCGCATTCTGACGTATTCGGTCTCGTAACAAACCCGGGGAGAGTCAGCCAGTGAAGCTGGAAACCTCAGCAGGTCCGCATAACACCTTGACAATTCAACCCACATGTGCGGCAGCGTGCTGGGCCGCCGCCTCGGGGCAAGATGGCCTCAGCCGGGCCGGCATGTGGAAGAGGTTTTCCACTCAGCTGAACGTCCAGCACCTCCACCGGGATCCCCGGCGCTCACCGCTATTATACCGCCGCGGCTTCAAGCCAGCTGCGGATTAACACCATTTGCGCCTCCTCTCTACGCGTACAGGTAAAGGAGGTGCCTCCACGCGGAGGTCCGCGCATTCCACGAACACGGAGTCCCGACAAGAGGCGGGCAAATATCTCAGGAAGGCCGGTTTTGTTGCCAACAATATTACATTTGCGAAAAGAGTCAAATTGAATTCAAATGCCGTAATGCAATAAGAAAGGGATAATCTAATTTGAGCCCAGCGCCGTTTTAAAATGCTTGAACAACTTCTTGAGGCGTTTCGTTTCGTCCTCAGAGAGCTGAGACACCGCGGCGTTGGTGTTTTTCTTCTTCTCACGTCCTGCTATCGATCAATCGCGTATGGGCAGGGACCCTAAAAAAAAACAGGCTCGCGATATCAAAGCTCGAGACATCTGTGTTTTATATGTCCGTATACTCTGAATGTCTGTCAATCTGTCCTCCACTTGGCAAGATGATCTTTCTCTTTCTTTTTTTTAACCTAACAAAGTTTTTTCATATTTTAGTTGTTACAATTTTCAGACTCATGAGTTGAGTTTTTGACCAAAGGTGTTCACATTGAAACCCCGGTTTTACATAACTTCTGCAACGTACATTGATAATTAGGCATTAAACTCTTTATAAATAAAGTTAAATGATTTATCAAAGTCACACGAACAATGGAGAGAGGAAAGCTGAAAGAAGAAGTCAAAGAGAAAGAAATGATTGGAATGGAAAGAATATAAGTTTCCTATGGAGATTGGAACAGGATAGAATTTTCTTTTACACATCTCAAATATTAGGAAAAAGAAAGGCTCTTTTCACATTTCCTTCCCTCTATGTTTTGCTTATCCTTCCTCTTCTCCATTTATTTCCTTTCTTCCTTCTGTCTGTCTTTCCTACCTTAATGTCCTCACGATCTGTCCAATCTATCACTATTTCTTCCTTATTTACTTCCTGTCATACTTCCCCTTCTCTTTTTGCTTCTCTCCTCCTTTCCACATTCCTTTCCTTCCATACTTCCTCCCTTTCTTGTTTACTTCATGAGGTTTTTCCCCATCATTAATTTGAGAAGTATAGAACTACCTGCCATTAATAGCATCAAGGTTTTGCTTTTAACCTTTAAAAGTGTCCAAGAACAGAACAGAGACCTCTCTGCATTTGCGTGAGGAAAAGTGCGGATACGACGAAAACAAGGAGAATGCTCGTAGAAACAAAGCAAGAAAGGAATGGCAGACCAAGTGAAGAGATGTACCAATAAATGAAAGAAGCAAAGGTTTTAGTTGGGTTTTTTTTTTTGAGAGTGCTGACAAGCAGCTCAGCTGGTGTGGAGCTGGAGTGGGTGGAGCCAGTCGGTGAGTGGAGGGGTGAGAGTGGGAGGTGTTGGGGTGAAGGGGGTCTGCCCTCTGACATGACCCCGTCACATGAGAGGTGAGCCAACACGTACCGTGGGCCCGCTAAACAGCTCAACGCCAGGTAAGAGACTGACTCCATCCGCCTTGTTTCTTACGCTGATGACACCGTGTGCTTTTTATTTAACCTCCAAACAAGAAAACAACGTACAGCCGTTTAGTTTTAGCACAAATTCCAGCAAGACGGGCAGAAGTTTTTCAATTGGCAAAAATAAAAGCTATGAGAAAGACATGAGGAAGGCGTCAGGGCCTGAGAGTGGTTAGGGAATCTGAGAAAAGCAAAAAGATAATAATAATCGGTGTAAATCTTTATGTCGGTGGTTGTAGTTTAGTACAGAGAATGTCAACGCTTTCCAGAAATCCACCTGAACATTGTTCTCTCAGCAGCCATTCAGTCGCTCTAAATGTGCGGCACCTTTCACAGGCGGCAAACAGAGGCCGACATTCAGCACAACAAAACAGGCCACGAGGCTGCAGGTAGAGAACTGGGAAAGATGGCAGTGTTTTAAACCACAAACCAAACACTGTACTGGTTTTCATGGAGTATACAGCCAGACATAGTTGAATAGTTTAAATCAGATTGTTGTTTTTTTTCACATCTTTAACAAAATCGTTGCTTCATCAGAACTTAGAATGTAACAAAATATTGAGTTTTCTAACAGCTATAGGTGATTGCTTTGTATTTTAAGAGCAGACTAAAGGGTGTGAACTATAGATGGATTATATACACAGGTCTATTTATTGTTAATCTGCCACACAGATGCTGGATGGCATTTTGAGTTTTCATCAGTACTGCACTGCCCTCAAGTGGTCATAGCTGGAAACTGCACTCTAAAAGATTTGTGATGGAGACAGTTGTTCTCCTTCAGTGTTTTCTAACTCTGCTCTTTGTCCATTATAGACTAGTAGATGTCAATTCAGATGAATTTAATGGTCCAAGTTAGAGAAATTTACTATTTAACTGCACCGATCAGAGATTTTGTGGCAGGTTGTGGATCACCTGGTTTTTTTAAGCCTTTTACGTGCAGACACTAATTTAAGTTGATTACATTTTCTCTTAAAAATGAAATAAAATAAAAGTAATACATTTGTGTTTTTAACTTTCAGATTTAATTTAAAACTAATGTGTACCAGAGTCATTTAAAACAATGATTTCTCTAAAGCAGTTTTGGAGTGGTGTAGATTTATAGCTGGAAATCTACAAATTCAGTCATTTTTTATCCAAGTTTTGGAACAAAATATAATCTATTCATAAAATCCACTTAGAAAGAATTGCAATGCATCTTTAACTCTTTTAAAAGTGTGATTACTGCTTTCTAACTTTTGTTTTCTTCTATGCACTCTAGAAAATGTAACAAAAACTTAAGATAATTTCATTCTAAATTCCAACAGTGTCCAACTTTGAAAGGAAACAAGTCTGATTTATTGTGAGATGTGTTAGACTTCTACTATTTGAATCCTTTATTATGGCAAATAAAGGGCCTCCAACATGCTCTATCATGACGGTTAAAGAGGTCAGCTATGTTCAACTTCCTGCTGTTTGTTGAAGTCTAGCTGTTTGTTGTTTTTCTGTTTTCTTTACATTGGATTCCCGTCTATTTGTGGTTCAGTTTTCACAGATGCACTCATTTGTGTAGTTTTCTGTGGAACATCGGTCCAGACCAGGGGCCCCCAAACGTTTAGAGACCAAGATCTACATTTTCTCTCACCGGCTGCCTGAGATCTACCTCATGACACGAACACATAAAAATTGTAAATGAAACTCTATTGACTTATTTTATATGCGAATACGCATCAGTTGTAGCAGAAATAACAAAGTGATAGAAAACCTTATGCAGTTTCTTCCTCAGTGAGATTCTGACACTGGGAGGAGGTTACTGGTTGCAAACCTGAGGCCAGCAGGTGTCAGTCAGTTATGGCAGATCTGAACTTTGGTTTGATGACCTGAGAAACTACAGACTGATAGGAGGAACCAAAGAGCACTTTAAAAGTAAAGGCAAATCTTCTGATGTTGGGATATAATTAATTGAATTTCACATACTTATCGCGGTAGAACCCATTTGTTTGTTCAAACTTAATGAAATATATTGATGTTTGTTGTGAATGAAGCATATGGCTCTGATCTTACAGAGTATGATGTGCAGTAGATTTCACAGGACGTTTTGGAAAGAGCCAATGCTTTCTATGTGATGACCGCATTACACTCACTCCTGGCTTTTCTGTACAACAGATACACTGAATTTTTTATTTTTATCTAGATCCTGCATCAGTGACTCATTTAGGCCTGGGTTGATTTAACACAACTTCAAATGGGTTAAAAGTTACTAATGTTTAACATTTAGACTAACAAGGACTGGTCAGCATGTCGATGTTGATTATAGTAGCTAGCACTAGCTTGTGCTAGCTACTTAAGGCTAATGGCATCTTTGTGAGCAGACTTGTTCCTTAATGTGAACATTGTTATAATGCATCATATTTAGCATTTCTTATTTCATCCTGAGGCTCCGTCCTAGTCTCTTCTGTAACCAAACACTTGGTCATAATTTCTGGCTCAGTGTTTGGTTAGAACGTCTTCCCAAAACAACAGAAACCCCTGATATATTTGGGGGTGGGGGGAATTAACCCAGCAGTTTTGCCGTGCAAACTGTCTTTGTAATCGTCCTGGGTTTACGTTAACAGTAAAAACAGGATTATTCTTCAGAGACAAAGCTTTAGATAGGTCAAGAATAACCGATGTGCTTTCTGCGTTTGCTGCAGGCGGTTCACATGTTACGAGTCTGGCAGGAGGAAAGGAGTTCTGCTAAGAGAGAATGTGCAGCTGTCATCAGTGAGTAAGGCGCACCAAAACTACAAGCTCCCTACATGCTGCATGATAAATTACTGATGTGTCGACAGGGCCCAGAGTCATATTTTTTATGTAACAAATTGCTTTATGAAAATTTGGACTGTATGTGTGGTTTGTTTCTTTATAGTTTTAATAAGAAAATAACATTTTAGTTTTATCCAACTAAAGTTTCTTGTTAAGTTCAAACTCGTCTCATGTTTAAAAAAAAAAAAAAAAAAAAAAAGGTTGTTTGATATGTTTATTTGTTTGACAGCAAGTATAATTCGGCATCTGCTATTCAAATCATTCAGCTACGTCTTTAAGCTAATTTGAGTAAAAATTCAGGGCAAATGGTAATAATTAGACGGTAGAATACTAATATTTTTTTTTTTTTTAAATGGAAGCAAACAGTTGAAAAAGTAACAGAAAAATAACGCCTCGCCCTTTTTACCAAAACTTTACACTTGACACGATGCAGTCAGGCAGGTGTTGTTGTCCGGGCAACTGCAAAACTCGTTCAACTGCAAAACTCGTTCATTGGGTTGCCAGATTTGTCCCTCCAGACAACATGTCTCCAATGTCCTAGAGTCCAACAGAAATGGGTTCCTACCTTTTTATCTAGCAATTTGCATTGCTATTGTCTCATGTGACACTATGGTAGTCATTCCATGACGCTTTCTAAGGACTGTTGTTGAGCTAATCTGAAGGTTACAAAGACCTCGTCATCTGGTGACCCCCGCTCGGAGTCGAAGTTGTTCCAAATCGCTTCCAGCTTGTAGTAACACCACCTACAGTTGGGATAGAGTCTTTATGGACTGGATTTTATACACGTGTGGTCATGTTGTGGTTGCAAAACCTGAATTTAATGGTTTACAGGCAATTTAGTGTCTAGTATGTTCACTGCACAGGAGAAAAGAATATACTTAAGTGTACTAAAATCTAGAATTGTAGCTATATTTACAACATTTTTGTAACAAATTTTTTGAGTGCTATTTTGAAACAAATTACTTTTAATTTTAGTTGAATTCAAATATGATTAACATTCAATGTAAAGTTAATTTACTTTACTATTCTGTGCTGAAATGGAAGGACTTCATGTACACTTAGTATAGTTTAAATATATTTGAATTTTTTTGTGCTTTTTTCATGCAACAATGATACATTTTGATGTTATTTCCAACAAATTTATAGTGTTTGAACTTGTATTAAACATAAAATATATTCTAAATATATTAAAACTATTTCCATAACACCTTATAAATATTTTAAAAATTAATATATGAAGAGGTTCATTATTGAAACAATTTTATTATGCATAAAAAGCATATATATATATATTTATATATACATATATATGTGTGTGTGTGTGTGTGTGTGTGTGTGTGTGCGTAACAGACAAAAATACAATAATACATTTTTTAAATGTATTTATGCTTTAATTTGGTTGAATTAACTTTACAATTATATTATATAATATATCTTAAAATATATTTTTAAATATCCCATCTGTTTTTCTATAAATACCACGTCTTTAACAATTACCGTAGTTGATGCAATGAAACATGAATTTCAGAAACATGCAGCATATTTAAAATATACTTTAAAACAGATAAATTTTTTCACTTTGTAACCACTCTAGAATAGCCAACATAAACCATGTGGGGGGAAAAAAGAGTTTTTGACTACTCTTTTTATAAATAAAATGAAGTTTTCCTCTCCTTTTCCAACTTCCTGGTACAGTTAGCTTCCCTGCGGTGCTAGCTTGTTAACAAGAGAAATTTTGGCTTCAGCAGAATTTTATTTTTGTAAAAAAAAATGTATTTCATTTCTAACTCATCACCAGTGATGGCATAGTTACTTTGTAAAAGTAACTTTAATTAGATTACTGATTACTCCTTGAAAAAGTAACTTAGTTAGATTACTAATTACTTGATTTGGAAAGTAACTAAGTTACATTAAAAGTAATTGTTTTAGTTACTTTCAGCAGCTGCTAACAACAACACTCTGCCACTTGTGAAAATGACATTGATCTTTGCCAATACTTAATTGTAAGTTATTATATAAAGGCAACATCAACAATGTGTCTCCACTTCTGTGGTTGAACTGAAGGGGAGATTGTTTAATGGTTACAACAGTACAAAAAAACTTTAGTAATTTGTGCGTGTTTATGTGTGTTTCACTATTGTCTGGAAAACTATAAATAGGATTTTAGACCCCCCAGCCTCCAGGCTCTGTGTTACGGCCCTGTGTTTGCCGTCGCAGTGCACAGCGGCTCCTCCTGCTGCTCCACAACTCAGATGTCCCGCTGCACAGATTTGTGACATTTATCTTAATATTAATAATTATAATGACGTTTAGTTGCACAACTTTACAGACTCGTTCATTCGTGGCTGTTTTCACGTTTATTGCGCTGATCATATTAGTCTCGATGTTTGCAGTTTTCTGGAGCGCAAAGCGAAGCTCGACGTCATTCAGAGGTGATATATTAACTTGACATTAACAAAGACACAGCGGGACGGATCATCCGGGAAATTAAGGTCTAAAACTAACTGAATGTCAGACAAATTCCGGGATTTATGTCTGATTATTTCCAAGCCCAACAAGCGCAGACCGCGACTCATTAAATTTGCAAGCGACTTTAGAAAGAAAAAACAAACCCAAAGCCGCAATTAATGGAACTGGCGACCGAAACTCAAAATAGTTCCTTTTCAGCAACAAAATGTGCATCTCCCTCCATTGCTGCTGTCGCTGCTGATACTGTCGCATAGAAACGGAGATCACTTCCCAAGACCCATAGAGGAAATGCAATTACAAAAGGAAATAGTAACGCAAAGTGGTTTCGATAAGTAACTGTAGTCTTGACTACTGGATTTGAAATAGAAACGCAAAAAAAGTAACGCGTTACTGACGTCACTGCTCACCACCACAAACAATGTTTGCCTTCACAGGCAGCTGTTCCGCTGGGTTTCGGACGCCTCTTGTCCCCATCAGCACATTTCTAGTTGGTGTAAACACGGTGAAAGCAGCGGTCGCGCCCCGGGTCACATGTCGCCGTTCACCCAGCGGTTTTCACAGCTTCTCTGTCAAAGTTCATCCTGAATGAGCCAAACGTGACGCGGCGGTGGCGCGGACTGGCAAACAAAGGCACGGGAGGCTGAAGTTAAAGCCGTGGGCCGCGTTGCTCGCACGTCAGAGAGAAGGCGGGAGGCCAGCTGGGCAGTTATTGATTGACTGAGTTGCAGTCGCTGGTCGCTTCGGTCCAAACGGGGGATGTTGCAACGTCAGTCCTTCGTGGGCGCCGTGTGGGGCAAGAGGGGAGGATTGCTGGTTATATTGCTCATTTGCGGTGAGTTTCGCTGTAGTTTTAGTTGTACAGCTTGCTTTTTTAATCAGACTTAACATGCATTGTGCAGCCTTTACTCAAGAAATGTCCCCTGAGATAAATACTATCAGATAAAAATTCGTAATAACACAAAGGGTCGTGTTGATCATGTTAACTCTTTATGATAAACAGTGATCATAAAGAGTTGTATTTTTGCATGCAAAATCTGCTTAAGATCGTTTTCTTTGAAATTATTGTACTAATTGTACAGTAAATAGCATACTATGATTATGACTACATCAGGTGAAATGAACAAATTATCTCTTCATCATCATCACATACCTCTCAATGGGTGGGACATGTCAATCAATCAAACAATCAATCAATCAATCAATCAATCAGTTCAGTTTATTTTTATAGCACATTTAAGCAACAAGCCAGTTCAAAGTTTTTACATCATAAAAACACACAAATAAAAAGTCCTAAAAACAACATAAAGTCAACAATTGAGAAACCAGTGACAAACATTACAGTTTGACGAATCCCATCATCAAAATTATCAACACACGTCAAATATGTCGGTCAATGTTCCATTTATTATAGTTCAAAGGCAACTCTGAACAGGTGGGTCTTTTAGCCTTGATTTAAAGTTAAATCTCAGGTAGAAAATGATTTGCGCAAGTTCAACACAGAATCAGATTGTGGCGACTAGACAATTCAGCCCAATTCCAAAAACTTAAGCTGTTGTGCGACGGATCAGTGGCATTGAGTGACCAAGGCTTACTGATGGGAGAGCAGAGAGTGTGCCGCATCGCCCGACCCAACAGCAAGTAAACAAGTTCTGTTACTGCCGGTTCTGACAGAGCGATGTATGAAATACCCGTCGGAGCTTCATGGGGTAACACAGCAGAAGACCCCTGATCGTAATGTTACGCCTCATCGGTGTGTATTTCGAGCCGTTGTCTGTCTGGTGTTTTTCTCATACAGAGAAGGAGTTCATTGTGCAGAGATGGCCATGGTATGCCTAACGGACTTTGAGGAGTACGCAAAGGCGCATCTTTCAAAGGCCACCTGGGATTATTACGCAGCCGGAGCGGATGAATGCTGCACCAGAGACGACAATCTGCTGGCTTACAAAAGGTACGCTGGACATAACACGTCAACACAGCCTTTGACTTATTTACTTTTACATTGATGCAATATTTAAAATCTGTGTGGGGGTATATCTCTTACTAGGTTTAATATTGAGTTGTTGACCATTTACAGACTCATTTCTACGTGGACTTTGTGCTGTTTTGACACATCTTTGCCTTCTCTGAGCAGTTTCTGTTAAGGTGAAGTTGTATAATAATTAACCTGTAGCTACATTTTAGCCAGACCCACCGTTAGGACAGAGGAACGTTTTTGGAAGTTACTTCCCCTGTGGGACAAGGAATTTTGATTTTGTTTTTCCTTTTGTACGAATTGAGTCAAAATCTGATGTAGTGAAGAAAAAGCTGAGTCAAAAAATAAAGTTCTCAAATTAACAGTCTACCTACGATCGAGACATTTGGATCATACATGAAAAAACGAGAATGCGGATAAAATTGGCTACCAAGAGATTCTTCCAAAGACTTGCAGTGTCTGGAAAAAGGTGGCCTGGCGTCAGGATACCTCCTGGTCTCCACAGTTTGAAAGTTTTCCAGCCCCACTGGATGGGACTGTATGTTGACTTTGACAAGGTTCTGGCTTGGTATCCTGCAGTATGCCTGGGTCTCTCTCCTATACCCATTAACCCTACAAAATATAACCTTGGAGAAGTGGATGATCTCCGTGTGATCATCATTCTATAAATGAAACTGCCAGCCTGAAGGCACACGCATTTATACGTAGATCGGTAGGCAACTTGTGGGGAAGGCACAGATGTTTAACTGGATTTAAATCAGAGCTCATCGACAAGAGGAACCGACTATCTTCTGATTGCAAGATGATTACTCTGTCTTGCAATACTTTTATTGGGACACCAACAATAAAAGTATTAGTGGTGTCCCAATACTTTTATAAGTATCATTATAATGGTCCAGGCCTGTTTCACTAGTTTTTTTTATGTATATAATTCTGTTGAACCACATTTGACCAATGATTTTCATTGGTTAATTTCAGTAATAATAGATAAACTTCAGTAAGTTTTACCTGTAATTACTTTAGTTTTTAACAGTATTCCATGGATTTTCCGCCCCATTTTTTCTCCAAAAGAAGTCATATTTCTGTTCACACATTGTCATGTACCACAGTAACATCGGGGCCTTCCAGACCTCCTTGAAGAGTTTCCCTTCATAGAGAACCAATTGATCCCACTGAATTATTCATGTCTGTCCTCCAGGATCCGTTTGAGGCCTCGCATCCTGCGGGACGTGTCAGTAAGTGACACGCGCACCACTGTGCAGGGGACAGAAATAAGCTTCCCCGTCGGCATCGCGCCCACTGCCTTCCACTGCCTGGCCTGGCATGAAGGCGAGGTGGCTACAGCTCGCGGTGAGTCACGTCCGTCTCCGTGTGTCGTAATGAGCGAAAGTTTCATCCTCCTTTTGATGTCTTCAACTTTTACCTCCAGAGAAGGTCTTTGTAATGCTTTTTTCTTTATTTCTACTTAATTTTTTTGCTCTGTACATCAGATACTCCGTTGTAAATTAAAGTTGCATTTTGGCCACAGATTTGGAGGCTCTCGGGGATGAGGGGGGAAATGACGAAAACATGAACTCGATTACGCACTGGAAGATTTACTAACGCTATAAAACGCCAGCTAATGAGAGTAAAATAGTCATTGTCTTCCTTATCCCAAATGACAATGATCCTAAATCACGCCGCTGATGCAGAGAACACACATCTGAATAGAAAGCATAAGAGCTCGGACAAGCCTCATGCAGACGCCAAACCACAACATTGCTGAGGCCCGACCGAATTGCTTTGATAGATACCGAACGAGAGACTGTTCAGCGAAACGTTCATTAAGAAAACCTGGAGAACTATTTGTGAACACAGCTGCCTTATGTAGTGAAATGTGTTTAGTTTGTTTAGTCATTCATACATTTACTCTCTTTTCATACGTGTTCAATTCTTAGGACTTCAGGTGGGGAAAAAAACAAAAAAAAGTGTCCGACTTGTGTTTGTATTACTCTCTGTTCGACTCCCTTCAGTTCAGTTTATTTACATCTCACCGATTGGCAGCACATGTTGGCATTTTGTAGAAAAGTCAATGAAATCCAGTTCGCTTGTTGCAGAAATCTTTAATTCAGCAACAGCGGTAGTACTCTAACCGAACACTAGAGGGAAGTGTTGCAAGCTGAACGAGCAGCTTCACAAGAATCATTAATTCATTTATTCGAAGAATCAATCAGATATTCAATCTACCCCAAAGTCTGCTGTCTTTAATATGGCCACAAAAAATATTTCATATGGTTAGAGGCAGAATTATTAAGCACCGGAGCAAAATATTGATCCAAATTATCATTTTTCATCTACAGTACCTCTCAAAAGTATTCATGCCCCTTGAATTTTTACATCTTTTTTCCCTTTTTGAACCACAAACTTCATTGTTTGTGTGGGACATAATTTTTGCTGCAAATTTTTCTTGCTCCCTCTTAGCTTTGGACAGTGAGAGACTGAAGTTTTGCCTATTTTGCTCTGAAGAATGGCTCAAGTTCAGTCGGACTGGATTAAGTCTGTGATGATCAGATTTAAAAAAACTGAATCCTAAATTCTCCATGTTTGGTTCTGGGGACGAAGGACAGACCAGAACCAGAAGGCCTGAGTGGTTAAGTTATTCAGTTATGTATAAGCTAACAAAAGTATTTTAAAGTCTATTCTCTGAGCCTAGGACTTTAAAACTGGAGTTATTTGATCAATCTTCCTGTTTTTTCTATTATCTGTGAACACACTATCTTAACTTAAGGGGTTATGGATATAGTAATGCTTGCTAAACTTTCCACATTTTAATTTGTAAAAATAAACGTGAAAACCATGTATTTATTTCCCTTTCGACACACAGTGCTGTGCTACTTTCCCAAGCACTGTAAATGTGAATATTAAACCTTTGTACCTTTAACAAAAGTCCCACCATCACTGGTCATACCAATGATTCCCCTCCACACAGCCACCGAGGCTCTCAACACCTGCTACATCACCAGCACCTACTCCACCTGCTCAGTGGAGGAGATCGTTGCGGCGGCGCCCGGCGGCCTCCGCTGGTTCCAGCTCTACGTGTACCGGGAGAGGAAGCTGTCCGAGCAGCTGGTGCACCGGGTGGAGGCGCTCGGTTACAAGGCCCTGGTCCTCACGGTCGACGTGCCCTACACGGGGAAGCGCCGCAACGACATCCGCAACCAGTTCAGGCTGCCGCCGCACCTCAAGGTCAAGAACTTTGAGGGAGTTTTCCAGGTAAGAGAGTGGATCGGCACAGCAGGGTGAAAGGAGTTGGCGAGTTAGAAACTGTGCAACAGCTGTTGAGTCGCAGATAAAAGGAAAAGGTTTAAGACGGATTGTTGTGCAACCTAAAGCAGCAGCATGTAGCTTTTATAAAAAAAAAGTTTTTACGTATTTATTTTGTGGCAGCATAGTGTGAGATAGATAATCTTTACAAAAATTAAGCTCCTCCATTTTCTCCCCGTCCTACTATTGCAATCTGAAGAAAAGCACCACTTCCGGTCAAAAACAACCAATCAGAGCCAGGAGGAGAGTCTTAGTGCTGTCAATCATACTCGTGAACATGCTGCTAGATGGGCTAATGGTGAAAAAAAACAACTTTCCATTTCAGAAAAACTGCTTATCCAATGTGATTGGTAACCATGTTAACTAGCATTAGCATGAGCTCTGCCGTTGGAAAGCTGTAGCATAGCAGAGAGCAACGGAGAGACTGTGAGCACATACACAAGCATGATTGCCGGCGCTATGACCCTCCTCCTGGCTCTGATTGGTTGTGTATTTCTACACTATAGTGGTGTATTTCTACTGGGAGCACAGAAGCAGAAGAACTTGAGTTTTTCATAGACTGTCTGTTTTATACTTTCACAACATAGTGACAACAAATATGTAAATAACGTTTTTCTTTTATAAAAGTTACATACTTTAGTTTGAAGTTAAAGTCTGTAAATTAGATTTTTTTCTGTCCGTTGGTGATCATTTCCTTTTGAGGAAGTAAAACGTATTTGACAAAGTCTCATACAACCTAACCTAATGCACACAACTCACAAATCAAATCTAACCCAAACTTTAAAGTTTTCCATATTATTATCTACAACCACTGCTGATTTTTGACGAGTGAACCTTCACGGGAGCTGTACTTGTCGCACCATAAGCAGGAGACGAGCGTCCCGGAGGAGTACGGGATACCGGCCAACACCTTGGACCCGTCTATCAGCTGGAAGGACATCTACTGGCTGCAGTCTATCACCCGCCTCCCCATCATCATCAAGGGCATCCTGACCAAGGAAGACGCCGAGGTGGCCGTGGAGCACGGCGTCCAGGGTATCATTGTGTCCAACCACGGGGGGAGGCAGCTGGACGGCGGCCCGGCGTCGGTACATGCTAAACACGTTTCTCATAATCTCACCTTAAAAAAGGGAAATTGTCGTCAACAGAGTCATACAGTGTGATTGTGGAGTCACTACAATTAGTTCTTGCTGTTGTAAAGTGTTTAAAGAACTGAGTTGCTTGAAAAGAAGAGTGAGCAGCTTCAGTTATGTCTGAAAGCTAAACAACAGAGTCAGTGATGTTGTTTTAGAGAATTATTTTTATTTCATAATAAAATGAGAAAACCTTCTGGAAATGGATGGCTTGAAACACTTTTTTGACAGAACTAAAAAAAACTACCTTTTGTATTGTTATATATATTTTTACATTCTTTTGAAGATCCCACTTAAAAAGTTTTAAGATCTTCTAAAACCATATTGTTCCATAAATTTATGGATGTCCCAAAATCCGGATTAGATTTTTTTGGTCTTCAGCTCTGATCCAAATTTAAACTCCTGGTCTGATAATATATTGAAATTATTTGCATCAGCGCGGTTTATAGTCTTGATAACTTGACAGCTTTGTAGAGTGGTAAAATAAAACAGTACACTCTATGTTTTTATTTGTACATGATCACATACCAATGACTTTAGTTTGTAATGTTTTTTTTTCTTTACTTTAATAGATATATTGTCCTAATTAAAGTGTCTGCAGACAGGCCTTAAAGGGGCCGTATCATGTAAATCAACTGTTTTTAGCTTTATATCCTGCTGTAATGTTATTCCGTCATCGAAAACATACCCCACTCAGCTCCTTCAGACTAGCCCGCATCAATTAGCAAATATCTGGTGCAACTGTGGCTGTACTGAGCTCATTATAGGAGCTACTTCTCAAAGCAATGCTGGTAAAATGTTGTTGAGGGTTTCTTAAAGAGACAGCAGCCCAATTTCAAGGCGTTGCATTACAAAGTCAAATTTCTTGTAAGTCATATTTGATATATGTTTCATTTTTATAAAGGAGTTACTTGATCGTGCTACAAAATAACACTTTATGCCTGGAAAATACATAACACTGCCCCTTTAATACAATGATCAAAGATGGTAAAACACATGCATTTGACATTCCCTTCCAAGCATTTGAAAGATTCATCTGCAGTCTTTAATAAAGTCAAATTTTGCTCCTACTTATGTTTTTTTTTTTTTTTTGTAGAGCAGTTTGCCAAAACGCTAGGCTAACGTTAGCATGTTTGCTTTGTTTTTATATGACTTGTTGATTTAGCTTTCAACCTCCAGTAAGTTCCAGTGAATTATGTGCCAACAACATGTCACAGAAAACATACATTTCATATATGTAACACTTTGCCTCAATCAACGTGAACTTTATCGTTTCCCTTGTGAACAGCTATTATTGGCACACAGAGCAGGTCACATGACATAAACAGGATCAGGATAGGGAGCCACTTTGGACTCTTTTACAGTGAATTTTATTCTCAAAGGAAAAACACTTGATTCACTACATCAGTAAGTAATATGTGTGGTCAATAATACAGTTTTGGAGCAATGTACATAGAAACATGTCGATGCCCAACGTGATGAGAAAGGCCTCACACTGAAATAGTTTAACCATAAAGAACAGCAGATCAGTGAGTGGAGCGTTGGGTAATATCTACCTGGATGTTTCTTCCCCGTCGTTTGCACACAGATCGACGCTCTGGCAGAGGTCGTGGAGACGGTGGCAGGCAGAATTGAGGTTTACGTCGATGGAGGAATCAGGACAGGAAGCGACGTCCTCAAAGCGCTGGCCTTGGGAGCCAAGTGTGTGTTCATCGGCCGTCCAGCCGTGTGGGGCCTTGCGTACAAGGTGCAACAGCTGTGGGAGGCTGAATGTGTGTGATTGGTTATTTAGAAATGTGTCTTAGGGTGATCCGTGACGTTTGAATGCAACAGGGTTTCTTTTTTCTTTTTTTTGTGTCTTTTGTTTAGCCCAAATGACGTAAAATGTTTGTCCTTGGCAGCGTTGGTGGTTTAGTTAGTTTGGGTAATTGAACTCTGACTTAAAGTTTTATCCCTCTGTGAGACAGAGTATCAGGGTCACAGTAAGATAACAAAAATGATAAAATTACAAGAATAAAGTCATTATAATTACTAGAATAAAGTTGTACGAGAATAAAATCATAGTGTTACAACTTTATTCTTGTAATATTTCAACTTTAGTGTCATGACTTTATTCTCATAACACTGTCTGGAAATATTGTGACTTTATTCTCGAACTTTACGACGGTTTTCTCATATTAGTTTGACTTTATTCTCATACAACTTTGTTTTTATAATACTGCGACGTAATTCTCATATTATAACTATTGGTGTAATACTATGTCTTTATTCTCAAAGTATGACATTTTGCTCACAATCTTGACTTTATTCTCATAATATTACAACTGTATTCTTGTAATATTATGGGTTTAGTCTTGAAAAATAATAACTTTATAATTGTATTATTTCAACTTTGTCTTTATTCTCCTAATATTACCACTTTATCCTCAGATTGTTATGACTTTATTCTGGTATTAATTGGACTTTATTTTCATATGACTTTATTCTTGTTATATTATGATCTTATTCTCATATTATTTTGACTTTATTCTCACTTGACATTATTCTCGTAATACTATGACTTTCTTCTGGTAATTTAATTTCTTTCTTTATTTATTTTTCTTAGTCTGGCTCTAGCGCTCGGCCGTAGCCAGGCCACAGTGGTAGAGAGGCAGTAATTATATCTTGTGTGATTTATCAGGGGGAGGAAGGAGTGAGGGAAGTTCTTCAGATCCTGAATGACGAGTTCCGTCTTTCCATGGCTCTATCAGGTCAGTCTGATACTCGAGGTTTAGCGACCCAAACAGAAACTGCTGAAACAATAACATTCACGGTGTCCTTTCTTTCCGTCACTAATGACCTGACGCAGGTTGCAGAAACGTAACCGAAATCAACAGGAACCTCGTTCAGTTTGCCAAACTTTGACGACGACGACAGCGCCGCTTTAGCCGGATTTTGGCCTGAATTAAAGCTCAAGCCCGAGACGTAACGACGAACATGCCGAGGACGGGTTCACGTCAGAACCCGCCGGCGCCAGGAAATCACGGTTCACGGAAGCCTATGCCTGGAATTCGACTTGTATTCATCCCCCATTGTACGAGTGACAGAATGTCGTGAGAAAGTGGAGTGTTGTTGGAAGACTGAGCGATCGATTAATGAAAGTGTTTTTGGCTTTGGTGACGGAAAGGATGTGGGCGCTTATCATAAAAACGAACACATTTCTTCTGGTTAAGCTGTGCAATGTTTGTGAGAAATGCTGCCAGTGCTTGTGGTTGAATAAATACCTGCTGAGATGAACACATTGGGTTCCTTTTGTTATATAATTTTTCAGATTTTTATTTCTTTTAAACACATGTTCAGTTTCGTTTAGGCCTGTCACAATAAAAAATTTCCCTGGACGATAAGTTGTCCCAGAAATTATTGCGATAAACGATAATGTTGTTTTGGAACCATTTTCAAGTTATATAATGACATAATAATACAAGGACACGTTCTCAAATGTCAATAAACATAAATTTAAACACTGGAACTGGAAGACGTGTAAAATATCCAAAATAAATAAATAAAACAACAAATAAAATGAACTAAGTCACCGAAAACAAAATTGTTCTTCAAAAAAAACAAGTTGAGACCAAAGCATCAAAGACTTTTGCCATTCTGTTTTTGGTAGGAAACAAAAATAGAGAAATTATAGCGCTTGTTTTAATTTATCATGTGATTAATTGAATTATATCCTAGGTCAATAGATGAGTATTTATATAACACACCTCAAGTCATGCCTGGTTAAACGTTTGCATTTCTTGGCCGTCGGCTAGCTTCTGGCACACCTTTGACCTCATGAATCTGTAGAGCTCATTCAAATTGTTTGGTTTTCTACCTTTAAGTTGAGCATGCGGCTTTTCGAAGGCCATTACAGAAGCTCAGCATTAGCCAGTTTCAGTCTTTCTTAAACTGGTTTTGATGTGTTGGAGCCCCCCGTCCAGGTTTCAGCTTGCAACCTCTTGAGTTGAGATGATCTAAAGGAATATGGAGGCAGTCTTTCTTCATTGCGATTCCCTCCATCTTGTGGAATATCACCGGCAGAGAATCGGTCTCAATGCATAGCGCCAACTACTACCGCCAATTTTGAAATCCTCACATTGACTCCAAACATGCTTGATGTTATTTTGGCCAAACCGTATCGGTTGTCTGACCAAAATGCTATTCTACAGGTTGATATTTAGGTTGCCGTGTGCATAACTGTTTTTGTCAAGTCTGATGGGTAAATCTTGAACCGTCTCGGTTCATATTAGGGTAAAACTGATTGATTGAAAATTGGTCTTTCTCTGAGTAGATACATTTTTAACAGGTAAATAATGTCAAAAACATTAATACTGGTGTTGTATTTGGTGACATAAACTATTGTTAAGCTTCTGGAATGTTTTACACTTTACTGACAATTCGTCATCTCTCTGTCAATCAATCAAGCTGATTTGTATAGCACATTTCAGAAAAAAGGTAAAGTGCTTTACATCATAAAAACACAAAAATGAAAAGTCATAAGAACATCATGCAGTCACCGAATTAAGAAACCAGTTACATGCATCAAAATCGTCAATACACGTCACGTTCCAGTGATTATGGGCCAAAAGCAACTCTAACCAGGTGGGGTTTTAGTCGTGATTTAAAGGAAGTCAGTGTTTCAGCAGCGTTGCAGTTCTCTGGAAGTTTATTCTAGATTGATGGTTCATAGAAGCTGAATGCTGCTTCTCCATGTTTGGCTCTGGCTGGGTTTTGGTTAACATCCAAATATATTGTGCAGATGCTATTCAATTTTAAGTTTTACAGCCACCAGAGCTGAATTTGGAGTGTGAAGTGTATAGGTTTTGTAGTTTTATCATGGAACTGGGAGTAATTTACCAACCACCACTCTATCCTGGGTCACTATTTAAATATAATTTAGGAAAATTGTTAGATTGGCTTCAGGAATAGATTGGCACCGTTGCATTTTGATGGCCAAAAAGAAACTTTGGTATAGGCGCAACTAGCTAAAAGTAACATTTAACAAACATTGTGTCTATAATTTAGCAACATATGGATTAGAGAAAATCCATAATAAGGTCAAACTCATCTTCGCAATTCTTATGCTTGAAATTGGTTGGTGGTTTGTTGCAATATCGTCATTGTACTCTGAAAAATGTTGAATTCAAAAAGGTCTCTGTAGGCCCAAAATTAACATTCATGTTCATCAACAGTAGACGCTCCAGTGTTCATCAGTTGTCTGAACAAGTTAAATCTTAAATCTCTGAAAACAAACAGGATCATCAAATGTTTCTGCAGCCAGATCAACCTACTATGGGGGCTCCAGATCAAACTAAGACACCTGCACATGTGCATGAAAGGAAATAAAAGGTCGCAGCGGTGCTGAGCGGAGGCAACGTCGTCCACCGTTTTGGAGAGCTTTTCACCGGTTAAAAGTCAATCGGTTCACGCAGCCTTGAAAAACCTTGAAAACTCAAAAGAGCCGGCACAAAAAAAACAGTGACAGTATCTCAAATGTGACATAACTGGGTGGAGAGCAGCGAGATGCGGAAAGAGACCGAGAAGGAGAAGTGGTACAGGAAGTGACTGAGGTCTCGGTTAAGTTAAGAAACGGTGATGCTTGCTCAGATGCGCCGACTCTTCCACCAGCTGGAGCGGCGCAGCAGACATTTTCTGCTCCGTCTTCTTCTCTGAGTTGCTCCGCGTTAGATGGACAATCTGGAGGGGGGCCTCGGATCCAGTCTGCTGAGGAAGCTTTCCTCCAGGTAGGCTATTGTACATCGACAGGTTTTTGGTTTCTCTGTCAAACATGCACTGGAAGCTGAATCATTCCCAAGTTAGCGTAAAAAGTCAACTTCTTTGATTAGTTGCCCATCAACAATGGCCTCAGTCTCCATCATTAACTCCTAACCTATACCAGTTGGTTTGACTGTTTTTTTTGTTTTGTTTAGCTTTTTTTCTGCTGGAAGCCATTTAAGTTCTAATAATGGTGGCCAAAAAAAATGGCCAAAAAAAAAAAAAAAGCCAATTTGGAAAGATGTTTCAAATTCATTTCTCAGCATGGGGTGCAGACGTAGCAACTGAAAACAATTCCCATTTAAAAGGATTTAAAGATTTTGTTTACGGAATTCTTTTCTTCCACAAATTTACTCTGGTACACAATGTCCAAACAACAGTACATGCAGAACCACTTTAGTAATTATTATTGTGTGGGAGGAAAGATGTTTAGCCAGAACAGTGTGCTCGTTTTCTTTCACATCAATCAAACTGTTTTATATGCTTAAATGTGTGCTGGTAACTATGTAAAACCTGGTATAAAAAGTAGAATATAGTCGGGGGGGAAAAAAACTAAACAAACTAAATTCAAAATACCAAAAACAAATCAAAGCAAAAAGGCAAAAAGCGACGGAAGCACACTTAAAATTTCAAGCCGACATGTCTGCAGATGGTTCCGGTCGGACCCGATGTTGAATCTAGTGTGAAGATAATTGCACAACTAAGTAGCAGAATAATATGGTTAAATTAGAAAATTACAACCCACGTAGGTTGGAGTTAATTCGAGGTTACAGTCTGCTGATTCGTCTCGTTTTCTTCTTCTTCTCCTCGTAGGAAGTCTCACCAGCGCAACAACAGCCCTCAGCCTCCAGGGGACAACGAGCAGGGGTATGAAAACATCTGGACTGTCCCTCCACAACATGTCCGCCCTTCGGGATGTTTCGTCACAGTAGAGGGCCCGGTTGTCGCCTAACCCGCAATTCTCAGACATTTTTGTTTGTTTAATGCTGTTAGCTTCTGCGTTCGACGTCAAAAGCAACACATTGCGCATATTTGTAGGAGAAAATATAAGTGGTACAGCACTTGACAGGGTAAAAAGCCAGGCAGGAAGTGACTGAACCAGGCAGGAAGTGATTGAACTAGAGGTCGTAAACAGGAGACACCTCTCACTTTCCTGTTCGGAGGCCTCTCGTTCACAGCAACAGGCGTCCTTCGACAAAACAACCCCCATCTGCGGCAAATTGAGCGTTTCCCCTCGCATGATAAAATGGCCGTTTGTTTTCAGAGTGCGAGAAGAGCCGACCACGCTTAGTCTTATTCCCCGTTCACACCGACTTTGCTTCTTTTTTTTTATGTCGTCCCTATTTGCTTCTTTTTAAGTCACGACGGATAATTGCTCAGATATTTTCTCAACTAGATGTGGGAATCCTTTCAAGGAGCCATTAATCAGTCTTTCGTTCACTAATTCATTTGATTCAGGCAGATTTAATGGTTCGGGGTTTTAGCGTGCGGTGGTTCTATTCCATGTCTAGAGATGAGAAATGTATTTTTTTTAAAAAAGAAAAGAAAGTCGAAGAGCACTGACCAAACTATGGCAACACAAATAACATAAATTTCATACAGGATAAAAAAAGAGAAGAAACCAGTGTCACCATAATGCTTTATATTAGCAAGCAGGGATTCTATAACCGCAGTGAATGGAAGCAGCTGAAAGTCAAATTTCTCTTCGTTCAAGAAGTTTTTAACCACACTATGGTAATGTTGTGACTAAAACATAATTTCAAAGTCACACCTCTAGAACATATTTTAGTACATCTCTAGTGAATTTCTTTCAAAACACAGTAGTTGATTTTTAAAAAGTCACCTTAAACTCGGCGAACGGATAAAAAGAAAAGAAGAAGACGTCAAATTCGTAATGCAAAATCTGTTGCTCATTTGGCTTTGACACAGAGGAAAAAATAAGTCACTCCTGTGGCTAATTATCTTGAATTAACATGCAGGAGAAACTCTTAGCAATTTAACTTAACCCTATAATTGTCTTGTCAACACTGGTGTCCTCAGTGGAAACATCGACTTCACATGTAAGGGGTTAACGACGAGATCTGGAAAAGGCAGCATATGTTTTATACTGACGGTGAATCCTTTAGATGTGAAAAACGACAACAACAACAAAAAAAACATAATAGAAAATTGTATTATTGCAAACAAGATGTGCGGTTGCTTTGATGGCGTGTTTACTCAGTCCTCTCCGGCCAGCTGTCGTCACCGTTGCACGAACCTGGTCGCGTTTCTTCCGCCTCTGGCTCCGCTCGGCCCGGCAGCCGAGATTCCAGAGCATTTCATAATCCCCGGGGCGAAAGAAACAAAACAAAACAAAACAAAAGTAAGGGTTTGGAACAGATACTGCTTTTTGACGTGCGAGTCAAAAGAGCCGGCGCCTTTCGCCCAATTACTTTCACAAATTTCATCCTGCATGTTAGGATCCATGGGGAAAAGCATCTGTGACTATATATGAACGATATTTAAAAATATATATATTATTTTTTCTTTATTATGACAAATGACAGTTGGAATCTGTTACTTTACATTAATCCTCCGTTTATGGTAATGTCTATGTTGTTCTGTATAAGACGGTGGGTTTTTTGAAGATTTCTCAAATTGAAGTTTTAAGTTGATTTATTTTTCAGTTTTTGTTCTACTTTTGCATACAATAGTCAAAATGTAAAAAAAAAAAGAAATACTAAAAAAAAAAAACACTAGTAGAGAAAACTAGTAGAGAAATAGATAAATAATATTTATATTGTTTATGAACAATATAAATATTGTTTATTGTCTTCTTCATATTGTCTTCTTTCAATATGAAGAAGACAAAGTGTGGACCAAAGATAAAAGTGTAGATGGAAGCACAAGCTTATTATACCATCACTTTTTATTCATAAGGCATAACTGAAAACAAAAACAAAGCAGAAGAATATTTTCTGTATATTTTGTAAAACATATCATGGAAATCCAGCTGAGTCAGAAAATCAAAAAGCGAACTTATAAAAGAAAACCGTAAAACCTTATAGTATTTGTTCAGCAAATTATTTCTAGACTTAACTCCTCTCAGCAATTATTCCACACCTGAATCTCTCTCACTGAAATACAAGTTAATATTTCTAATATTTTGACCAGTTTTTTAAAATAATAATAATAATAATGCTTCTCTCTTCTTTAAAAACAATGTGAAGGCTGATTAGGGTTTGCATGAAATGCGCTGCATTTATCATTAACAATAGCACCCACAATATCCAGTAATAACAAAACCAGATATGCAGATATTGTTGAACCACTTTTGCTAAATGTAGAGCTAGCTTTGAGGGTTAAGAGGTAAACCGTTTAACAAGCTGCTGTTCCACTCCAAAACAAATAGTTTCCATTAAAACAGACTAAGGCAAAAATATCATTTGTTAAACTTACTTTCAACCAATCCCCTGTAAGAGTAAACAAAAGCTCACAGTTGCAGCTCTGGAGGAGCTAACATGTTCCTTGGTTGAGTCATAATTGGGTCATTTTATATAATCACCTTACTAACATAATGGGCTAAGTGTTTTTTGTTTTTGTTTTTTTAGCCAAAAGTGATTTTGTCTGGGAGAGAAAAAAATCACTTCTGGCAAAAATTATTTGACAAAGGTGATGACAAAATGTAGCTCATTGGGTAAATAAAAGTGCAATGATTTACCAGAGGAGCTATTCATTTGGGTGCAGAATTGTTGAAAGCACTGAAACTCCATCCCAATTTCTTATTTCTGCATTTAAGTGACTGGTTGACAGGAACTCAATTTTGATTCATTGGCAATTTCTTCTTTTTTTTATGTACTTGTACAATGATCTGGTTTTGCAATGATCTTATTTTTTTTCCTCATTCTTTTGTTTTGTTTTTTTTTTCACCCTGCCTTAAGAAAAGAGGAAGTACCGTTCACCATTGTACTCTCTAGTTCCTCATTTTTAGATCGCACCATGTATGGACAGCAAATCAGATGGAGGAGCTTTACTAGTCCCACTGAGGAGAAGTAGCGTCTCTTAATCCAATGTGTAAGAATAGAAAAGCCAAAGTTAGACTGTGGCTTTTAGCGATGGATCAAGTTAGAGTTAAGGAAGTGGAAAAGGTCAAGATTGAGACATTCGGTTTCCAAAATACCCAACAGCTTTGTTTTCTTTTGTTGCTTTTACTTCTAATATTCTAAATTTGAAGGTTTTTGCGTATGCAAAAGATTGGGTTGTATTTTCACCTGTGCAGGGCGAGCGGTGATGACAGCAGCGCCGGCAGGCTTAGCCGCAGACTGTCCCGTCTGGGCAGCAGACATCAGTCCAGGGAACCTCCAAGGCCTCCGGTTCAGCCGGAAAGGCCTCCTCCTCCACCGGTCCAGCAAGGTGTGTGCTCTCCACCGCATCCAGCGACCGCATGGTCCAACTAATGTGCATCGTTAAAGACATTTTCGACTAATTTCGACTATTGTCACTGAGCGACAGTATTACAGTTTTCTCTTGACCCGAGTTGTGTTTGTGGTTGCAGATGAGAGGATTCCACCAGCAGCCCTCGCCCTGCCTTCAGCTCCGCCTCCAGCTCCGGCTCCTTTCCCGCTTCCAATGGATCGGCCGCCCAAGAGGCCCGACAAATCCACCAAACCCAAGCTCCCGCCTCGGCCGCTCTCCAGGGTGTTCAGTAGTTACGAACACGGATCGAATGTGTTGCAGGTGCGTTCTTCCAACTGCACGAGTCGTCCACGGCACCTTGAGGTTGAAGTAACTGCATTGGATGCTGTCATTAACACAATGAAAGAAACTGAATTTCCAGCCAATAATGTTGGTTATTTTACGTAAAACACATTGTATGGATTTATTGTTCCCTCCGAAGGGCTTCGATACTTTCAGAGGAGATGAGACTCTGTGTGACGTCGTCCTGGTTCCTGGAGACAGCACAGAAGCTTTCCCAGTTCACAGAGTCATCATGGCTTCATGCAGTGATTATTTTAAAGCAATGTTCACAGGTTTGTTCGACTTTCTATGATATTTGGTGACAGGCAATTTAAGAAAATTAAGCCCTTTGTGTAGGAAGATGTTTGACTTCTCACTCCGCTGTGTTTGTTTAACTTGAAGAGAGTGACTGAAAAACTTAACACAGCACACAAAGTCAATTGCCCATCCTACTCTGGTAATAAAGATGGTTTAAAAAGGGTGATAATAATGTAGTTGTGAGTTGCCGAACAT
Source organism: Brachyrhaphis roseni (assembly GCA_903066815.1). Classification (NCBI taxonomy): domain Eukaryota; kingdom Metazoa; phylum Chordata; class Actinopteri; order Cyprinodontiformes; family Poeciliidae; genus Brachyrhaphis; species Brachyrhaphis roseni. The sequence continues at coordinate 17,279 of CAEFZY010022583.1, read as the reverse complement.
CCAGCTCTCCATCAGTTGTCTTCCACTTACCTGGCCTGGTAGAAACCAGCTTCTTGTTCTACGATTTGCTTTCTACTGAGGGCCTGGACGCTCGACAAATGAGAAGCGACTGTTTGCTGGAGGCGTAGACTCTGTGAAAGTTTTAAATGACTGGATTGACATTTGCCTCAGACGTATGCAATGCACCAGTTTGACGACCGTCCTCCACTGCAAAGAGAGAAGCGGTGAGCCGTACAAGATGGCTGCTAATGTTAAGTCAATATTTGGTTGTGAGGGTAACAAGTCCAGGAGGGACACCCTGACATCCCTCTCCCTAGTAAATTCTGGGTCTCCTTACATTTTAAAGTGACTGGAAAACCTCCAAAAGTTTCCCAGACCTGGACAAAGCAGTTCATCATTTTCTAGTGTAGAACCTCAGCCTTGAACTTGAAGCTAACTCCCATCCTATTAACTTTACATTTGTGTGCAACCTTCTGCAGCCTAGACTGAGAAAATAGCCTCAAAAAACAGAACTACATCATCTGTAAAAAATGCTAAATTAAAGACCTTGAGACCCTATCATCACGTCAGTAACAGGACCTTTAAAAAGATGCATGTATTGCAAAGTTCTCAGTAAAAATAGCTGGAAACATTTTTGATTACTGAAGCTAAGTTGATAGCTCAATGTCATTGTTCTGCTAAAACAGACTCTTGATGAAACGGCACAAAAATAATCTGTCACGATCTTATACTTTCAATTTTGATTACCACGAAAAAGGAAACTGTGCTGACCTTTTTCACTCGCCCTCCTTTACGTTGCGGCTTCTAAACAAACCCTGTGCTGTAATCCTCGTCAGACGCGCCTTTTGCATCTCGGCGATTTTGCCCTGTGCCTTCCTGCCGGCTCAAGACAAATCTCCTCAAGCGATGCAAATTCATGCGTTCACCTTGTGTCTGTCCCCCTGCGTTTCTTTCGCTCTGTTCAGGAGGCATGAGGGAGCAGGAGATGAGAGAGATCAAGCTGCATGGGGTCACCAAGGCGGGCTTAAAGAACATCATAGAGTTCATTTACACATCCAAAGTCATCCTCGACATGGGCAACCTCCAGGACACGCTGGAGGCTGCAAACTTCTTGCAGGTCATGCCTGTTCTGAGCTTCTGCAACGAGCTTCTGAGCAGCGAGGTGAGAAGCTTCTTGGCTGTTTTTATTACATGTTGAACAGTGCTGGTGTGTCATCCAGGCGTCTTCCTCAAAGGCCTCTCAGGTCCTCCAAGGCAACATAACAATAGATGCTTTCCCATGACAAATTTGAACAAGTCTTTGTCAATATTCTGCTAATCTAAAAATAAAAAAAACAACACACAATTTCCGATTAATTGCAAAATCCTGTTAAATAAGAAATTAAATTAAAATCACATGTTAATAAGCTTTCGTCATCTTTCAGCCATCAGAGGAGACGTCTGTCTTATTCAGGCATTGGAGAGACAAGCCTCTTCTATATTTGCGAGCAGCTACGTAGGCGGCGTTTTGGCGAAACTGTATGAAATACAACTTTTTATGAACTGTGCGATGTTGAGAGCTCTGGTGGAACTAGCTGCACATTGTTGAAAACCCCTCCAAAAAAAGAAAGAAACCTTCGTCCTCCTACTACTTCCTGTCTTCTTCTTCGTGGTTTTCACCAGTAGTAACATCCGTCTGTTGGTGACTGTGTGAAGCGAAAAAAATGTTTCCATTGCAGTTTTGCCAAATAGATCTATTTTGATACGGCTGAAAAACCACCTAATCCTAGAGCAAAATATATGTATATATCAAAAAAACTTCCATTAAGACAATTTATTTTCAGAATTCAAATTTGGGCAATTTTATGGCTAATGGAAACAGGTTTTGATAAAACTAAACTAATTTTTTCCATTTATCTTTTGGTGCAGATTACAATCGATAACTGTGTGGAAGTGGAGCGGATTGCCACAGATCTGCTCCTTGAGGATGTTCTGGTGAATATCGGTAAGTTAAGTCACGCAACCATTGCAGCACTTAACATTTGTGCAGTGTACAACAAGAAAGCCCGCAATACATTGTTCTGTTAACAGTTTATGATCGGTCTTATCAAACCTAGGCAAGTTTGTGGGGCAGAACCTGACCGCGCTGGTGGACTCCGGCCGCTACTTGCAGCTCTCCGAGACCAGCGTCGCCAACGCTCTGGCCAGCAACTCGCTGGGCGGCTTCTCAGAGCTGGAGCTCTACCACATCGCCAAGGGGTGGCTGGAGCACGACCCTCCCTCGCGTCACTCCTCCGTCCACGCCCTGATGCGCCACATTCGCTTCCCGCTAATGAGCCCCGGTGAACTCATTCAGATCTCTCAGGACGAGGAGGAGGAGGAGGGCGACTCCATGATGCGCTCCGACACCGCCTGCGTGAACCTGCTGCTGGAGGCCAGCAACTACCAGATGATGCCCTACATGCAGCCGGCGCTGCAAACCGAGAGGACGCAGATTCGATCGGACGCCACGCACATCCTGGCGCTGGGCGGCGTGATGCGGCAGCAGCTGGTGGTGAGCCGGGAGCTGAGGCTCTATGACGAGAACACCGGCCATTGGAGGGCCCTGAAGCCCATGGAGGTGCCACGTTATCAACACGGCGTGGCTCTTCTGGGAGGCTTTCTCTTTATTGTTGGAGGTGAGGGCATCAAGCTGTCAATTCAGACCTTAATGCTCCTTAAGCTGAAGTCATAGTCAGTCAGCACTGAGGCTAAGCGAAGCTGATTGTTGAGGTAGAAGGAACTTGATAGGATTTTCAGGATCAAATAAATGAACAGAAACTTTAAAGGTTCCCACAAGCTTCATCTGACGTCCAACAGTTGAAGCGCAGTCATGTGGTTTCGGTATTCACACACACCTCTCGTACATCGGCGCAGACCATCTGGGGGACACACCACTCCCGCTTCAGTGTACGTCAGGCCTCCACCGTCAGGGTTAGGGCACCTAGTTCAGCTTTTTACCAAACGGTCACGGAGCTAGCGCCACACTTTTCTATAGTCAGGCTCCTACGCAAACAACAACGTTACAATTTCCATGCGGGAGTTACTAGCAATTTACCAGTCTTGTTATTAAAGCTATTTAGTGAAAAATTGTACCAATGTACATAATTCCTAGCCTGGTAAAAACCAACCCTTTGTTCTACGTTTGGCTTTGTCCAGAGGGCCTGGGCTCTCTGCTGTTGATAAATAATTGCTTCCAGAAGGTGTGGACTCTGTTGAAATTTTAAACTTTACCCAATCGCTAACGTTTGTCCAATTAATTTCTGTATAAAACACAGCAACAAATTTCAGACCAGTCAGGCAACACTTAGTTCCATCCAGGCCTGGTGTCGAGCACAGCAAGCAGATGCCTCTCTGCGAACAAAATAATGCAATTTTCACCACACATCTACATCGATGAGAACTGATGTTGGCACTTCGGATGAAGTATGCCGAGCCTCTATGCTCAGTTTTGAAACTTAACACCAATTCTCGTTGAATTCTTAGGTCAGAGCACATACGACACAAAGGGCAAGACTGCCATCGACAGTGCCTATCGCTACGACCCGCGCTTCGACAAATGGCTCCAGATTGCCTCTCTCAACGAGAAAAGGACCTTTTTCCACCTCAGCGCTCTGAAGGGGAAGCTGTTTGCTGTTGGCGGAAGGAACGCCTCGGGGGAAATCGGTAGGCCCCGACGCTCAAAATCATGAGAAATTTCTCGGAAGGAGCGTCCGGTTGTTAGCATTCAACATCTTCTCTCTTGTCATTTTGACCAGACACAGTGGAGTGCTACAACCTAAAGAAAAACGAGTGGACCTTTGTGACCAACATGGTGGAGCCTCATTATGGGCATGCTGGAACCGTTCACGGGGGCCTCATGTACATCTCAGGTGAGAGAACAATGCACAAAGACAGACAGGAGTATCTTTACAGTACTTAAATGTGTACAGATTTATTTGGTAGCATTTTTGCCTTCTAAAGGATTTCCAACAGATTTGCAGGAAGTAGCTTACATGCGATAAACTGGAGGATCCGGACATAGCAGTAGAGCATCCAATTTCCTCCAAAGGTATTGGTACAAGAAGGCGAATTCTCTAGTTTTTGTCGTACACTGAAGACATTTGGGTTTCAGCTTTTATTTCCTGGCATGTACGTGTAGGACATATGAGGACAATAATTTAGTAGCAGCTCATGGCAACTGAACATTTGTGTTGCTAACCCCTAACAGTGATTGTCGTAATGTTTCACTGAATCCACTTGTGATTTCATATGTATAAAAATGCATGATGTTAACCTTCTTGTCATCTCCTATTTTTACCGTCCATCGTTACTAGCTTAGTTGTTAGGCCAGCAGATTCTGGGCAGGCTATTCTGACAATTACATCAACGTTTTAGTCACTTCTCCCTGGTTCTCCAAACTGAGATGACTCAAAGCAAGTTTGAGGAATAGCTCCCTGGTTTTCTTGGATTTGTGAAAACGAGTGTAGATGTTTGATTTTATGAACGCTAACAGTTGCACAGCTAGAGGCAATTAGCATTAAGGATGCTTCCTGAAAGGTTTTGAAATAATAAAGAGTGCTTCAGAGTTAAACGCAGCTCCTAACAGAGCTCTGGCTCAGGGTTAATGCTGCCTGAAGTGACTGAAAGCAGAGCAAAGTCACATTACTGAACCCACAAACTAACACTTCCTTCTATAAATGATCTCTGTGAAAAAATGACTCATCCCAAATGGGGAGAGAGAAAGCCACATAAGTTGGGTTTTATCTGTTCTTGAAACGTTTCCAAAAGGTCAACTTCTTTTAATTTCTTTTTCTACTTCTCCACCTCAACAAGATGCATTTGAGGGTTTTTTTTGGTTTTTTGTATGTACTCCCAACATTGAGAAAACAGCTGATGAAAGCGTTTAATTACAATTCTCTGCACTGATATAATTTCCCAAAAACTCTCCATGCCACGGTTTTTCGGCGTTATGGGAAACTAGCTCTGGTGGTCAAAACAAACCAACACGGACTATTTATCAGCGGGAGATTTGCTTGACGCAAAATTGACGAGCAAATTAGCTTGTTCAACCATCTAACCGCAGGATCTTTTTCACAGCTGTCAAACCACGCAATGTGTCTACTTTCCGTCTAACTGCTGTTCACACGGTTGATTGCCGCAAGAAAGCAAAGCGTGTTTGTTTTTTGGTTTGTTCACAAATTAATTTCAGTCTGTCGGCACTGCAGCCGCTTTAAAAATCACTCCCTGGTGTCGCATATCTGACGCTGCCACATGAGCGGAGCTCTGTGGGAGACTTCGAGAGGAAAAACCAAGCAGGAGCATTTGTAGCTGCTGGTGAACTTTACAACTTAGAGCTTGGAGGAAACACTACACAAGTATTACATCTTCCAGTTTTTGGTATTTTCTGATAAGAGTCAAGTGTGGTGTGCTGTGGTGGCGCAGGGGTTAAGCACAACCCCCATAAGGAGGCCTCTGTCCTCGACGTGGCTGTCGCAGGTTCGATTCCCCTCTCTCATTACCCTCATTCCTGTCAATTAACTGTCAAATAAAGGCCACTAGAGCCAAAAAAATCTTTAAAAAAAAGAGTCAAATGAAAGTGGGTTGTTTTTTTGTCAGGTTTTATTAGCTTGTAGACGGCACTCTCTTAGCTGACCTACTTGAAAGCCTTTTCCTGTTTCTAGCGGCGCTCTCATAGGCCGCTCTCAACCTGATCTGGGTTTCTTAGCAACCCTTGGACAGGAAAACCACTTCTTGCAATGAGAGCACAGTGCAACCTATAAGTTTCACAAGTAGGACTGAGAACCAGGAAGCCCAAAGGCCTGTGGTTAGAGTGGGCCTCTGAAACTCAGCACTTATTTCACTTCTCTCATTTCTGTAGACCTACCTGTATGTGTAAATCATACAATGTGGAAACTTTACCAGGCAAGGTCTGAACGGGGGAATTACTTACTTTTTCACAATTTTTTTGCATTGACGTTAAAAGAAATTAATCAAATTTGTATCACCTTCTGTCATAGTGCAATCACAAACGTCAGTGTATTTTTGGGGGGAGGAATTTAAAGGGGACCTATTATGCAAAATTAACTTCTTGCATGTTTTTATACTTCCATTTGGGTCTCAACTGCTATTGTAGCAATAATTTATTTATTTTTTGGTATCTGGAAAATGGGTGGTTTCAAAAACCACCCAAAAACAACCAAAACGTGATTGTTGAGTCACTATTGAGGGGCACTGCGCTGTTACCTAGCAACCCCAACCGAGTCAATCCATCTCCTAGCAACCCACCTGGTTTCACCGCTGTAGGCACCGTACAAAGGCTGCTGGAGAAGACAAGTGATTGTTTTGTTGCTGCATTCTTGTTGGTTGTGCAGAAGGCTCCACTTCTGCTTTTCAAAGATAAACGGTTGTATAATTGAGCATCTGTTTGCTGCCATTTTCACGTATAATTGTTAACGTTGAGTTGGCTGGGAGTGGGCGTGGCCATCAGCAGCTTATAAAGTGACAAGAGGCCCTAAAACTTCTCATTCTGAAAGGAGCCCAAAGTAGGCAGAACTGACTAAAATCTTCTTGTCTAAGAATGATTTTGTGTAAAAAAAATATATATATATATATAATGAATAGGTTTTGTACAGCCTGTAGGCCTGTCCTACCGCTTTCAAGGAAGCATAATAAGTCTCCTTTAATGCAATTGATCAACACAGATTTCTGGAGCCAAATATGTGTACTTTAGTTTTTTGGTCACTAGATGGGGCTGTCGGCTCCAAGAGGTGACAGGTAGTTGACAGGTGAACTCGGAAGGGCATACAAGTGTTTGACCGCCATGGCGGAGTCATTGTTAACACTATGGAATAAATGGATTTTGTTCATAAATGGTTAATCTGACTGGAACAAATTTGGAATTTGGACAAGAAGATCTTTGGGATTGACTTTACAGGCGATCAACTTGTGCAACGTTAGCCGCTCAGCGCGTCATAACTAAGCAGCAACGGATCAATGCTTAACTAGCGCAGTATTAAACTGGCTAGTACACGGATCAATGTGAAAACATTTTTTGGGCTTTTTTTTCCCAGTTTCTTTACAAGTTAAAAAAATCTGAGATGCTTCACAACATTTTACCAGATACCAGTTTACACTGCAACTCTTTTGGTTCAGTGTTGGTCTCATAAAACCAGAACGCCCTCTTCCACAAGTTCTCTGTTTCCTTTTCATGGTTTGTGGCAAAGTGGCCTTTTTTTGTCTTTGTGTCAAAGAAAATGGCTTTTCTTCAAACGAATTATCTCGCCGTAACTGTGGATCTTTGGGAGGTTATTGCACCTCCCTGCAGCAAACACACTTATTTTGACGAGCTTATCACAGTGTTAACATATAAGAAGCTTTCAAAAAGCTCCTTACTCGCTTTATATGTACTAAAACTGCACTGATACTGAAAATAGAACATAACAACTTTTGTATTAGTGAGCTTTTCTGCTGCCGTGCTGAAAACAACCTATTTTTTTTCAGCGTTCAATTCTGATGAACATCTAAACACTGGAACTGGCAGACATTTTAACTGTCTGAAATAAATAAACCAAACAACAGAAACGACAAACAGAATGAATTATTGGAGTCTCTGTAAACCAAAAAAAAAAGGCTAGCTGAGATCAACGCACCAGAATAAAGAGCAATTTTTGGTAGAACGAGAGAAAATAGAGAATAACGATAAACTATAAAATAAATAACTAATCATTAAACCTGACATTTAAAAAACAAAATAGCTTTCTCTTCAAAGAAACTAAATCCAATACAACACAACATAGAAATTCAGCTTTATTGCAGCAATGCTATCAGAATACATTTTTAATAGTCAAATTAGTCAATATGTTTTGGGGTTTTTTTGCTCTCATATTACTAAAAAAAATAAGAAATGGGGCAAATTATTTGTTTATCTTGCATCTAATTGCTCCTCTGTTCACTGTCGTTTTGCAGTGCAGTAGATGACAGCTCAGGAGAAGCAATCTGAGGAAATGCCGGGGGAGCTCGGTCACTGCGATACGGCGGCCCGCTATCTGTTGTCTGGAAAGCACCAAATAATTAGCGCAGGCTGTAACCCCGCACAAATATTTTCATCCTCATTACAAACACACATTTTGGCACGATGTCAAAAGCGGCAACAATGGCGTCTACTCTGCAGGGAATTATTATCCCAATTGATGCTGAGAGCTGATTTCAGCTCCTGCATAATCATGTTTTTTTGTTGCTGTTTCGTAAGCAAGTATTGTGGACGCAAAGTTTTCATCATCTGACACAGTAAATACATTGTCGCTGTCTGATCCGTCACTGGACCTGCTGAACTTTCAATCCAAACTAACTGGGGACGCACCCATCTACTTTTTTCACTTCCGATATCGATACCGATATCTGAGGTTTAGCATCGGCCAATACCGAAACGGAAAAACGTGCTAAGTTAACTTAAAATGTTTCTTTTAAAAAACAACAACAAAAAAAACCAGCCATAAATTTACTGAATTACAAATTTATTTGATAACTTTGCACCAGTACATCAAATTTAAATACACTAATAGCTTCAAAAGCTTTGATCAAATATGGAAAAACTTTAATTTGCTCAGTCAGTGCAATTAGGAGCCAATGTAAAATAAATAATAAAGACACTGGCAAACACAACAGGCTGACTACTTTCATCAAAAAATAAACAAACCGTATTTGAAATGGTTCAGAAATTAAAGTAATTATTAAATTATAGTGTTTTGAATATAATGTAAAATAAGTAATAAAGCATGAAGCCCCTCAGAGCACAAAGAATAGAACTAGACTGATTAGATCTGCCCTTGTGTGTTGGGCACATATACCCCAGCTGGAATTGCTTTCAATATCGGGATCGATATAGATATCAATATCAGATCAAAATCAGAGGAAAGTCTTTCCTCTGCCTACATCTCCCAGAATGCTGTAGGTTTCTGGATCGGAGATCAGTGAAATGATTGTACATCAGATGCATTATCTTTTGATATTGATCATGTTTATTGCAATAATTGTTATTGATTTATTGCCCAGCCCTATTCTTACTTAAAATGTTTTCTGCCATAAAGTGCGACAGCAAAAATAAATACCCCACCTCACTTGACAGGAAGGTCATTCATCCAGCGGCCCATCGTGTTTTTGCGATAAATTTTTTAAGAAGTTGACAGGAAATTTGAAAATATCATTTGATAATAATGTGTTGTTGTAAGATTAATACCTGAACACCAACTATAAAGTCTTAAAATGCTAATATTTTAAAAAGACTTAAAAAAATAAATAAATAAATAAAAAGCAATGCATAGCCTGGTGGGACACAAGTTAAGCCTGGAGGTCCGCCAGGCTTATAATACTCTGGGGGAAAAACTGATTTCTTAGTTTCCAACATTCCACTGGAAAAAAAACATATTTTCATTTTGAATATTTAGAACCTTTGGTAGGCTTTTGGCTACTTTTGCTGTGGTCACATGAATCTGATTGCTTTCGGTCTCGCAGGTGGCATCACCCGTGACACCTTCCAGAAGGAGCTGTGGTGCTACGACCCGGTCTCCGACTCGTGGAGCCGCCGGGCCGACATGATGGAGCTCCGCGGCCTGCACTGCATGTGTACGGTGGGGGACCGGCTCTACGTGATGGGTGGCAACCACTTCCGGGGCAGCAGCGACTACGACGACGTTCTGGGCTGCGAGTACTACAGCCCGGACACGGACCAGTGGACGGTGGTGGCGCCGATGCCCCGCGGCCAGAGCGACGTCGGCGTCACGGTCTTCAACGGCCAGATCTACGTGGTCGGGGGTTACTCCTGGAACAGCAGGTGCATGGTGGACATCGTCCAGCGCTACGACCCGGAGCAGGACGTGTGGGACCGAGTGTTCAACGTGCTGGAGCCCCTTGGAGGGATCCGGGCCTGCACGATGACCGTCCACGTGCCGGAGGGGTCGGTGGACGAGGCCGAGATACAAGATTGCCCGTTACCCACAGCTAAGAACTGCTAGCCACATACATCAGGCTACTTTTGGGGGGTTTCCAGTTTAGGCCGTAGCAGTAAGAACCCAAAACAGGAAGCAATGTGGGTTGTAACACAAAGGCTTCATGTGCAAGCAAAGCCAGCGAGTGCAGCTTGACACACATGTCGTATTTCAGTTATTTTCTGTCCTTTCCACAAGCTGTTAGCCACGTAGCATCTGCTTGTGTTCTCTCTGAAGACTCTGAATAAAAACACGGAGCTGCTTCACCAGACACTGAAGACCTCTGCTTCGCAGGTGAACCTTCAATCGAACCGATTCATGGTTTTCACAAAACCGTCAGATTAAAGATTAATAAATCAAGCGAGAGTTGCCTTTGTGGAACGCGGCTCTTTTTCTCTGTTCAAGACGAGCTCGAAGGACTGTACGGAATTGCCAAACTTAAAATAGAGATGACGGTGTGTGTGTGTGTGTGTGTGCGTGCGTGCTGAAGGGGAAAAAAAGCCACAGAGAGGTTCGCTTGTGTTTTTCTGTGAGTGGAACTTTTGTAGCTCAGTCACGAGACATCAGTCCCTGCCACGGCTACAAAGACCACACATCGTTATCATGTCGTAGCGCTGGAACTTCCTGTCCCCCTCATTAATTAGGCTTGTGTGCAAAATCCCTGCTTTCACACTTTGGACCTGTTGAACCGTCAGCTTTTGGCAAACAATGTTCAGCTAAGAATGTGAGAAAATCCTGACTTGTCGTTGCTTGATGTGAACATGAGGAGAAGCGAACAAAGGGCTCAGCGGTCCTTCTGCATTAATCCCAGCAGATTACGCTCAAAGAGGGAGTCTTTCTATTTACCATCAAAGGCAACGAGTTGAACTTAATGACGTGTGACAACACGAGATCATCCTTATCTAAAACCATGCTAACACACACACACGCTCACACTCCTGGCTGTCTGACGACTTAACTACCCTTGAATCTTTGTCCTTCACTGCCAGATAAGACAGCAGACAGCTGTGATTATGGCTGCTATGCCAAGGCCTTTTAGCTGCAATGTTGAAATCCAGACTTTACCTTGGAGCTGAAAATCCAAAAAAAAAAATAAATAAATAAAAAGGAATGGAAAAAGAAAAAGAGCTTGATTGCCATGGCAGAAGGAATGGCCAAGGCTAATTTGATGGAGAGAGAGAAAGGAGAGAAGGGAAGAAAGAATGGATGACATCAAAACAGAAAATAAAGAAGAAAGGAAGGAAGGAAAGAAAGAAAAAAGAATTGAAGAGGAAAGAAAGGACAGAAAGAATAGAAGTAAAGAGGGACGGGGAAAAAAGAATGAAAGAGAGCTAAAATATGATGAATTTGAAAGAGCAGTTTATTTCTATATGAAAAGTATAAAAAAAACTGAGATCAAAATGTTTCTTTTGGTGTAATCAAATGACTGAAAACTGTAAAATCATTTCCTCGTCCAAACTAGATCCCTGAAATGAAAGTGAATTTATCTCAACGATTCATTTCAAACATATATGCACATTAGAATGTGTTCCCATGAGACACTCTTGCCAAATTGAAAGGACTTTTTCAAATAATAAACACACTTTGCCATATACCAATATTTATGTAATATAAATGTTTTTTGTTTTATTAATTTGGTGAGATATTCTAATTTTAAATGTACATAACAGAAATAAAGGCTGGAAAACATCCGTCTGTGTGTAAATGATCTATGAAATGTGTTACAGTTGGTGATTTAAGCTGTGGAAATGAAGTTTTCAATAATTTATTGAATATGATTATGTTCATATATTATGGCTTAAAGTTGAAAAGATTCCAAATTCAGTTTGTATATTACATAAGGCAAATATTTTTTAGAAAATCAGATCCTGTTGTGGAGTTGGGCACGTTGTCCAAGTGTTTTAATGGAAAGTCAAGTGGAAGGAAGACATGGTGTAAAAAAAACAAAAGGTTGCCAAAATGTAACTGAAAGGATGACCAAAAGCCTTTAGAAAATTAGAAAGCACAACTCATCCAAAAAAATAGAGGAGAAGCACAACTGTGGCTGGAGTCAGTTCTAAAAGCGCCACAAAACACTCTTATCTAAAGTATGTTTTGCATTTTATTTGTAAGTCAGCAATCCAAAATCTGAAAAAGAAGAAGATTCACTATTAAGATACTAATTTTATTTTCCTTTTTAGGGGTTCCGGCAGTGTATTATCAGCCTGGCGGGCCACCAGGCTTTACTTGTGCCTTCACCAAGCTAAGCATGACTTATTTAAGTCTTTTTTAAATGTTTTCCTCTTTTAAGACTTTATAATTGATGTTCAGGTATTAATCTTCCGATCTTTTAATAACACATAATTATCAAGTGATATTTTCAAATTTTCTGTCAACTTTAAACATTTTTTAACTCAAAAACACGACGGGCCGCTGGATGAATGACTGACACCCAACCACCAGGCTCAGCAAGTTTTCTGGGTGAAACCTTGTCCTTTAATCACCATGGTGTATCAAGTAGCTTTTCAGTGATGTTCTAATTCACTGGGACGCACCTGAGAACCACACAGGTTTGGAATCTGAGGTCGAGGTTTGACTAGTAAAGGCTCACATCCTGCAAGATAACAAAAAAAAGAAAGTCCCATAAACATTCTGACGTCTTAAAGGTTTCAGCTTGTCCAAAACACAGGAAGTTGTGGGAGGATTAGTCTGTAAAAAGCCCAGTTGAATTTATTGTAATTAACCGGTATGTCCAGTAAAACAGTGCGTCTATGTTTGGTAATAGTGGTCAGGAAAAGTAAAACCCACTGCGATGCTCACAGTTTCCATCACTCAGGTACTCGACCTCCGAACTATGGTTTACAGAGCAAACTAAGGGCCAGGTACAACTAATCATGTGGTATAATAAAAACACGTCTGACCATTCGTCAGACGGATCTTACCTTGAGATGACAAAACCTCTTTCATTACGCTGATATAACCTTCCCTCTCGCCTCCCACACACACACACACCCACACTCGAAAACACACCCCGACACACCAAGAGGAAATGAATTAGTTCCCTAATATAGTTCAGTAAAGATTGAATCAACTTGTGCTTCCTCACCAAGGTTGCTAGTAAATTTGTCTTTATGAGGAAAGCAGAAAACAAAGTTAACTTAGCTATAAACTGAAAGAGGGAACTGAAAGTAATCACTTCGGCTAAGAAAAGAAGCTTAAAGGGACAGTATTAGGTTTACCAGGCACATAGTGGCATTTTTATAGCAAAATTAAGGAACTATATTACCTTCAGTTGTATATATATATATATATATATATATATATATTTAAGTCATATATAATATGACTTAAAAGAAATTTTACTTTGTAATGCCTTGAAATTGGGCCTCTGTCTCTTTAAGAAGCTCCTCTTTCTGAAACTCTGCTTTCAGGAAGTCATCACAGCATGGCTCCTCTATTAACTCTTTAACAACGTTTTTACAAGTGTTGCTCTGAGAAGTAGCTCTTATAATGAGCTCAGGAGACAGTTCCAGCAGGTGTTTGCTAATTGCTGCTGGCTAGTCTGAAGGAGCTGAGTGGGAAAGTCGTGTGGGAGCATTGCTCTGTAACTTTGAAGCTTGGAAACTGCAGCGCCAAGGAGGACCTTCGTCCTCGAAGGCGGAGCTAGGTCCAACCAGGCGCTTTGCACAGCTGAATGGTTGCCATGGGGATTAAAGGATTTTGTCAAAAATGCATGGAAAAATCAAAGCAACACTCCAGATATGTTTTTGATGAAGGGAATAACAAAACATGAAGTAAAGCTAAAGGAAAAAAAAAAAGTTGATTTTACATAATACTGCCCCTCTAAAAATACACACAGGAGTTACATTTAATACATTTTATGCAGCAAAAAAAAAAAAAATTCAGAAATTGAAACCCAAACATTAATAAGAGAGGAACAAAAGCATGGATAGCTTAAAAAGTCCTATCTGTACCCAAAAAAAAAAAGACTCAGCATGTCACAATTTGTGAAAGAAACAAAGCCCAGCCAGGCCCGGCGGCATGGTCAGCCCCTCCCAGCCCCCTGGACTGGAAGCTGTTTGTTGTTTTTACCTTAAAATGACCAACTCTCTGTTATTCCTATATCGATTTGATACAGTAGGAGCTTCCGCACTTCCCATATCTGTACCCTCTGTTATTTTTTTCAGCAGCTGAAACTGTCTAATCCGTTGTTAATACGTGGTAACCTGTTTTTCCGAGATGCCTTTAAACGCAACATGAGAGCTTAGACGCTCGCGCTGGGTTTACACCTGTGCGGCAGCGACGGAGACCTGCTGCGGCTGCGCAGAGCAGCTCAGGTGCGTTAGAAGAATCACACCTGAGCAAAACGCAAAGAGCTCTGGACAGTTTTTTTCCCCAAACTAACCGACTGAGTTGAGTAAAGCTGTTCAATACAGGTAATGCTAGCTAAAAACTTGTTAACATGTAGCATATAAGCTTCTGGTGTTGTTGCTTCCAAAACAGCGCCTTCAATTAGGTAAAAACCCTGAATACTTTACAACCCCTGTATCAGCTTATGGCTGCCTATTTTAATACTTAAGACATCAGATACAAGTTAATTTGCGTTGATACGGACAGTAGCAGCAGAAGCTAACCCAGGAGAATGAAGAGCGCGCCTCTTTGTTGCTAAAAGTGAGCTAAGTAGCATTGTGCTAATCATATTTCATATATTTCACTAGCTGCATTTTATTTCAAGTATTTTAGAGGAAGACATGGGAAACTTTTCAGCAAATAGATCAGAGTTAAGCTCTACCAGGAAAAAAAAAACAAGAATTGGTGATTTGTGAATATTAAAGTAGGAATATATTGAGATCCACTGTACTGTTAATAAAGAAGAACTATGTGTATGCTTGTGTTTACATGTACGGCGTTATGTATGTAAATGCTTGTATACCCGTGTTTAGAATAGAAACGACTGGTAAATGACCATCATTGTCATACAAGACAAAATGTTAGCAACATTTTTAAAAATGAGCCAGAAAAAAAGCAGAAATAGAAGATGAAAAATAAAACCCCCGGTACATATAGTTTATTTTGTTACTTCAGTTCTTCTACTTTAGTGAATTGAGAACATCGATAACATTTTTGGAGTATAAAGAAGTATAAATAACCTAAAATGCTAATGTTTTAATTGACTTTATTCAGAATGTTTATTCAAAATACTTTCACTTTTTTCTCGCCACCTTATTTCACAGCTCAAGATGTTACACGCAGCAGGTGTGTGTGTGTGTGTTGTGCACACACACTCCTATATGTTTCCACAACTTCTTCCAGGCCTCGTTTTGCTCAGCACCAGAAAACATCACATTCTCCCCCTGAAGTAGCAGAGCCCATCCCCTTTTTTCCCACACTCCCTCGGAGCAAATAATACTTCTCTCTTTCTTTTTTTTCTAGTAACTTTTCTTACAAAAAGTGGAGCACTGAGGCTGAGACAGCAGAAGGTGCTGCTGCTCTCCCGCTGACAGAACACCAAAAAAAAAAAGAAAAGAAAACCCCAAGAAGCCCTAAAAAATTACATTCCTCCGCGGTCCAATTCCAGTGTCTCGTTTCAAGGAGGGTCCTCGGAAAGGAGAGAAGGGAGAAAGAGAGAATATTAACTTTTTTTCTTCCTCCTCTTCTTTTTTTTTAAATCATCATTGTTATCGTTTGTTTGCACTTTCCTGAGAGCTTCCGGCGATGTCTCTGAGAGGTGATGTTTGCGTGGTGACGGGAGCCTGCGGATTCCTGGGGAAGAGGCTCGTCCGTCTGCTGCTGGAAGAGGAGAAAGTGTCCGAGATCCGGCTGCTGGACAGAGACGTGCAGACGCAGGTTTTGGAGAGTCTGGAGGGTAAAAAAAAAAAAAACTTTCTCTTTTTCTTTTCTCTTTGTTTTGCCCCATCACATACAGAATAATGGTAAAAGGTAGCTGGGGGATCACGGCACTGTTCAGTCAGGTGTTTGCAATTAAACCCAGCAAGATGTTGTGATTGAAAATGCTTGCTTAATTAGACAGATAATTAATTCAAATGAGGTACATTTGAGCGTAAAGCAAGTCAAGTGGATCCGAGAGGGTAAAAAATAGAATGCAGTGATGGAGGCTGAAGTAGTCAGATCGGTTTGAGTCTTTTGGGGAGAGGGGGTAGAATCGAAATTAAATATCAGAAAATCAGTCAAGCCGTAAAAGCCGACACAACAACAAACTGCCAACATGCAGTAAAAGCGCTAAGAGGCGACGTCGCAGCGCTCGGAAAGAGCAAGGACTCCAAAAGAGAACCAGATTTGATGGACTTTATTTCCCGCAGCGCGGTATCAATAACGGGGTTTATAGAAAGTGGGGACAGCTCACATATGCAGGAATGCAGGAAGCAAAGGATTGAATGCTTGCAAACTTGAGGCTTTCAGACAGTTTTCTGGATTACCATCAGACATAATCCTAGCAGGATTTTCAGGATCACCTCATAAATCCCCTGTAAAAGACTACAGTTACAGGTTCAACCAAACAGTGCGGCAGAACTGACAAATTAAGCAGGAAAAGGTTTTTTTTCTCCCCCCTTTTTCTCTTTTTTGGCACCCAGAGCTGCTGTATCCTAGAATCCAAAGAGAGTCGGTACCATCCGGGTCATTGTCACCGCGCTCGTTTAAAACCGAGTCACGAATCATATGTTCGGAGCCCCTTTGAGCTGCACGCAGACTTTTGGCAGCGTCTGATAACATTTTTTGATTTGTTTCTTTGTTTTTTTCAAAGCAGCCTCGGTTGTCTTTGCTGCATTAAATTCTGAATTTGGTGTAAAATCCGGCCTTTTATGTCTACCTGGTGTGAAAAAAAACAAAACAAAAAAACAAGTGCAGGTATTTCATTAATTGAAAACACGCATTGATTTATAAACCAAAGCACATTCCAGCAAGAGGAGGCCCAGATTTATGAACCACCAAGTGGACAAACCTTCCTGTGTTTCTCAGAGATAAAACCACGGTTACGTAAAAAGGATTTATACGTACTCAACATATCGAGCAGGTATGGCTTCCTCCTCCACATTCAGTCCGGTAGGTTTAGTTCTGAGTTAGCCATACCTTAAAGGTAGATTTAAAAAGCAAATAAAGGCTTAGATTGGTTAAAAAGCACCAGAATAATTACTTTTAAAAGTTTTCTCCAAATTTTTAGGGCTGATTATGTCCGTGTTGTGAAGTTCACATTTACTATATGTTCAGTACAGACCAAAAGTTTGGACACACCTTCTCATTCAATGAGTTTCCTTTATTTTCATGACTATTGACATTGTAGATTCACACTGAAGGCAT
>CAEFZY010022577.1:0-15690 GCA_903066815.1 Brachyrhaphis roseni | reverse complement strand
GGCTCGGGCATCTGGTCAGGATGCCTCCTGGACGCCTCCCTGGTGAGGTGTTCCGGGCACGTCCCACCGGGAGGAGGGGAAGACCCAGGACACGCTGGAGGGACTATGTCTCCCGGCTGGCCTGGGAACACCTTGGGATTCCCCCGGAGGAGCTGGAAGAAGTGGCTGGGGAGAGGGAAGTCTGGGCCTCCCTTCTGAAGCTGCTACCCCCGCGACCCGACCCCGGATAAGCGGAAGACGATGGATGGATGGATGGATTTTGCTTTTTGATGCGAATTAAAAGCATTTTTATCAAAGCAACAGATTTCAAGACTGAAGATTATTAATCCATGCATGAAAATGTTTTCGCCCAAACAGCAAATAAATAATAAAATAGAGCAAAAGTAAAATA
This sequence comes from Brachyrhaphis roseni, assembly GCA_903066815.1. Lineage (NCBI taxonomy): Eukaryota > Metazoa > Chordata > Actinopteri > Cyprinodontiformes > Poeciliidae > Brachyrhaphis > Brachyrhaphis roseni. The sequence goes on along the minus strand of CAEFZY010022577.1, from coordinate 15,299 downwards.
AAACTCAGACTAAAACTACGCAAACTACTATAATTATTTTGCAAATAAAATAATAATTTAACATATTTTCATTTTCTTCTGACTTTTCATTCAGCAAATAAGAAACAATAAAATCACAGTCATTATAAAACATCGCCCTCCAACCACTTCCTGTCGTCTTCTTTGTAGTTTCCATCAGCGGCATCACCTTGTTAGTGATCATGTGACTCGTGATGTAAAAAAACTGTTTTCATTGCAGCTTTGTGAAATAAGAGGAAAATAAAGAAACATCAATTACTTTTTATCAAAAAAGTTTTTTCTAAATAACCGTTTTTCTGTAAAGTGAATTTATTTTTATCTGGCCAAAGAAAACGCAGCTGCTGTCCGCCTGACTGCGTTCAGATCGGGACGCTTCATTGGTCCAGTTCCTTTGGGATCAGAACCGGTCCGATTCCAGGAATCCGGTTCGGATCCACGTCTGGTTCCTGGAACCGAACCTGGAGGTGAAATTCTTCTCAGTAAAACGTCACGGCGGAGCCTGATGTGTGATGAGTTTAAACAAGATTAAAGGCTGTTTGGACCTGCATGGCGAACTCACACACCCCCACCCACACACACCCACACACACCGTCAGCAGCAACCTGATCTGCTCTGCTGATTCGCTGCTTTCAGCGTCACCTGAACACAAACCTGCTGATCTTCATCAACCTTCTCTCAAACAGAGATTTCATAAACATCCAGGCTGGAAATTCACCAGCAGAAACTTTGGTGCCGTGTCGAAACCACCTGACCCGAGACCGAGTCGAGGCCCAGACCGGCGCCCCGCGCTACATGACTCAATGAAAGGTGAAATATGATCAAAATTGCTTCTTAAAATGATCTAAAAAAAAAAAATCATATTCCCATAAAACCATCTAGATATTAAATACTTATAGCAGAAATAAATTTAAGCAATATCTTTATCTATTCAAACTCTTTGTTCTGCTTTGCTTCCATCTCTGACCCACAATCCACTGAGTTCTGGTGCCATCCCTAACAAGATGACGCCCTGGGCGGTTCCCCTGCTGCCCAGGTCAGAAACCACAACTGTCTGCTCCAAAAACACAGCAGAACAACTCAACTATGGACAAGGAGGAAGTTTTAATATAAAAAACATCTGAAAGAAGCACACAGTCAAATGAAACACAATTTCACAATTTGTGCCTGAACAGCTAGCTTTAGCTTTGCTAGCATCACGTCCACGGAGCTTACCTTTCTTGGAGCTGGTTTTCTAAGTGACGATAAAGTTAGTCGTGAAATAAAGTTAGTCTGTGAAATAAAGTTAGTCTGTGAAGTAAAGTTAGTCTGTGAAAGCGAAGCGCTGCTGAATTTACATGTCGCCATGTCTGATGATTTATGCAGCAGGATTATATTACTGACAGACATCTGCGCTCAGAGGAAACACTGCGCATGTCTCAGAGCGCCGCGCGCGGTCAGACGTTAGCCACGTGACTGCATGGATTTTAATCAGTTTTTCATCCAGTGAAACCAAAGATATTAACAAATAAACTGGACAATATGCTGGCAATTTAGTGACATTTCCACAATAAAATCCGGAGACCTCAACGCTACGCTTCGGTTCATCACAGCAGAAGAAAAATCTGTTTAGGCTTCGTATCCAAACTGTCCAGCTGTTCTGGTTCTTCTTCTGTGGTTTCCAGGAGGAGAATAATAAACCGGACTTTAAACATAAATCTGTTTCCACCTTTTCCAGACAGTCGCTCGGGTAGGAAACGTTCGGTAACGTCCACAGGAAGTGATGTCACATGTAGATCCCTGAAAGATTGTGATGGTTTATCCTCTCTGATCAACCAAACCCGTTGGTTCCAGGCTCAGGCTAACGCTAACGCTGCTAACCCCAGCTGAACGTCACACGCAGCTTCATGTGAGCCTTCATCAGCAGCTCAACATGTTTATTCAGACTTTCAGTCTAATCTGTTGCAGCTGAACTTTAAGATGGTAACAATCTGAAGCCTCATTTGACTCAAAGTATTTGGAGCAATCACAAAACACAGGTAGATGCGGTGAGATCCCTGAGGAACTAGGGGGCGCTGTTTGTAAAGTTACACTGACAAAAATTAACAGCCTGTTATATGAGAAAAATGAGGCTCAGGTTTCAAAGTCATATTTTCACCATGTTATTAATTAATTCATTCATTTATAAATATCACAGTTTCAAACTAAACATTTAGTTAATATATTCACATTAGGATACAGTCAATATAGATTAGCTAATATGAATATATAAGCTAAATATTTATAATATTTGTAAATATTAGCAATATAGCTAATATGGATTGGCTAATATTTAGGTTAGAGCTAAGTATTTAGCTCCAACTAAATATTTAGTTTCAAACTCATATCCATATTATTTAGCTTATGAACATGTTAGCTAAATGTTGCGCTAACTGCTAGGGTTACCTACTAATTATTAAGCTTTATAAATATTTATCTAGCATAATAGCTAGCTAGGTCTTTAGCTTAGAGCTAAATATTTAGGTGGCTAAATTCTTAGCCGCAAACTAAATGTGTAGCTTGAAACTAGAAGCTGGATTCTGCTTCATGAATGACTGACAGTGAAAAAATTACTGAAGTTGTAATAAAGTTTTTTTTAAGTCACCGTAAGTAAATCAATCAATCAATCAATCAATCTCTCTCTCTGAATCAAATACAATCAAGTCCAGAAATATTCATTCCCCCAGCAGGTTCAGGTTGTTTTTCCCCAAACTGACCTGGTGACTGGAGGTCATCTCAAGGCCCTGGAGTTCTGCCTCTAATCTGCTCTGTGGAGGGCGGGAATCATTAGGGTGATGGAAGGAGGCCTTCCAGCCTCAAAGCTCATTACCAGAGATAACAGAAAGCTGCAGGGGTATGAATAGTTCTGGGCTTATCTGCAGCTTTCATCAGATTCCAGAGTTACAGATAAAAAGCAGCAGCCAGTTCGGTTCGGCTCGGCAGGTGGAGCCGCTCTGCTCTTATCAGCACCGGCTCTTTGAGGTGAAGTAAACGTTGGCAGATGGCGATCATGGAGCTTTAAACACTCAAACATTGATTAAACTCACTTTGTTTCACTCTGGCACTTTCCACCGCAAACTTTCCCCTTTTCTGACCTTTCAGAGTCGGACAAATAACAGAGAAAATATCCGATTAATCATTTATGGAAACAAACCTGCTGGTTGAGGGTGTAAACAAGGGTGTGGAGGAACCAAACCCTCATTAAACAGCAGAGTCAACAGGCTGGGAATAAACAAAAGGAAGTCTCCACATATTTATGATATCATACACTTCCCAGTCAGATTCCAGGCTGTCACTGGTTCACCTTCAGCGACACTCGGCTGATTGTTGGCGTCGCGTCTAAGAAGCGCTGATAAGATCGGCAGGGTGATGTGAAAACAAACTGGACGATAAAACGGCTTCCAGGGGAGGAAAACACCTGGAGAGCGCCGGGTTCGGGTCTGATACGGAGCGCCGCAGCGGACCAGAGGAACGCCGCTGGATTGTTTCTCCGTACAAAGCCAGAACAAGGAGCCGAGTCGCAATCACGCCGCTGGACTTCCCTTCCTCACACTGAGCCACAGAAAACCAAGCACTTCCCCTGAGCCCAAAATACTCCCAGTGTTTGGTGACCGAGTCGCATGGCGCTCCAGTTCAGACTCACTCAACGATTTCCCAAAGAAACCGCGACCCGATTCAGAAGCTACAGTCTAATACTGGGACCATTCATGTTTACATCAGTGATGTTCAAACCTTTAACTGCAGGCAGGTCACAAAGTTCATGAAATTATGAATGAAAACATTTTTAGTTCACAACAATAAACTAATTCTTTATGAAATTCATTAAAGATTTAAAACATAAAAAGGTTTTCAGACTGAAAAATGGGCCATTTTCAAAATTCCTGGGTCAACTTCTGATGACCCAAACATCTGTTGGTCAATTTTAACCATTCTTGACTCGTGGTCAGGGGTCCAATAAAATAATTTCAAGGGCCACAAATGGCCCACGGACCACACAGGGAACACCCACTAGCATTAGCTATCTCAGAGCTAACTAGATATTTAGTTCTGGTATTTAGTTCGCGCTCAATATCAGAGTTAACTAAATATCCTAACGACCTTTCTACTGACATGTTGGAGATATCTCCAAACTGTAATCAGCTCTAAGCTAGCTAAATATTCAGCATGAACTCCAACATGTGTTTCAGGAGAAAGGTCATTAGGACTAAATGGACCAAAGCCAATCAGCCTCTAGGGGGCGTTTGGTCGCCTCCAGCCCGTCCTCGTGGCTCTCCTACCTGACAGAGGCTCTCTGGGTTTGACCTCCTCCATCACCTCCTCCTCCTGCACCGGCTGGTCCTCGGGGCCCTGGGACATTCGGTCGGTGATGGACTCCCTCTTCAGCTTCCCCAGGCCCACCATCTTCATGAAGGTCAGGCGCCGGCTGACGGAGTCGCAGTCGCTCTCCGAGCAGTTCAGCTCGCCATTGGTGAAGGATTCCTTGCGGGAGCTCAGGGTGTCACGGTATTTTCCTGCGAATCTGGAAGAGATGGCAGAAAGTCAGGATCTGATCTTCAATCATCACGATTTCTGTTAATGTCTGGAACCTCAACTCAATCACCCAACTCAGACTACAGCGTCTCTGGCTGTTGTGAGGTAAAGAAAGTCTTCCAGTTGGACATTAAAACATAGAAGGCTTTCTACAAACTACTTTAACCTCTAAGGCCTGCATCCCTGAGGTCTTTAGAGAGATTTCAAATCAGAGGTGAAACATCTTAAACCGACTGTCGGCCGTACAACCACTGAGGGTCATAGGTTGAGCATCTATGCTGATGTACCGTTCAGCATTGAATGGTACATCATGTTATTGTTCCTTTTAATTATGAAAAGGCAAAAAAAATTAAATCTACTGCTAAGTTTTACCAAAATACCTTTAGTCAACAAAACCAAAGAGAACTGAATAGATGAAACATAAATGTTTCGGTCACTAGAGGGTCTGAGTCATTTGTCCCTCGTTTCTGTCGTTTCTTGTCCGGTGAAATCTACAGAAGGGTAAGCGATCTCTTACCTGAGCAGACTGCCCTCTGAACTCCTCCTGCCTCTCTTCTTCTTCTGTGAAGGCGACGGCGTTCCCTGCAGCGACCCCTGTGGGGACGGCGTGTCGCCATCTTTGCTCTTTCCCGACATCCTCAGGTTCTTCCCGAGCTTTCCGAGACTTTTTAGCGGCGACTTAAACTTGAACGAACCCTTCATTGACCCTCCGCTGCCATTTCCTTTCTTGCCTTCGTTGGCCTCGTTCTCGTCCTCCTCGTCCTCAAATGGGTTGCGGTCCCTCGGCATGCCACCTTCCAACAGCGAGCTTCCAGGCGACCAGTGGCGTTCATGGCCGCCGTTGCCATGGATATTGTCATCATCGTGTTCGAAGGGGTTGTGGTGGGGGGTGATGTTGAGACTCATCCTGCGGAAGAACAAGGCGTTGTCTAGAACTGGACCACCGCCTTTCAGGCGCACAGGGAGGTTCTTGATGATAGGCATGATGGAGCCGGGGGTGGAGGGACTGGGGTGGGAACACCTGAGGACGGAAGGAGAGACATCGATTGATCAATAAACCAACCAGTCAATCAGTCAACCCTGGAGTCTCTAAAGTCCTGATCTAAACCAAAATGAAATTCGATATGATCATCAATGTCGTGTTTAAAACCAGATCAGGTAAAAATGTTCCAGCTACATGTGCACCAACAAATCGGCTCATATTTCCTTCATTTTGGGAGATCATTGATCGACTGACACTTCCCTGAGAAACCGATCGTATCCAAAATCAGCCTCTTCCTGTGGCTTACATTGGCCACTCTATTGGTGCCAACTGGCAAAGAAAAATCAGAAGGTCAAACTTGTTAAAGGTCGTAGTTGGTTCATCCGTAGTTCCAAAGTTTTTAGCTTTAAAGCTGATTCATCTCGATGCATTCACCAGCTACAGTCCATCTGGACACAAATAAACCAGTGGAGACATTCAAGGACTTTTCCAGACTAGAGTTAGACCACATGTTTACTTCCTAATGTCCAGTAGGGTTCATCAACCTTAACCTCTGACCTTTACCAGAGTCCAGCCTGGAAACAAGACTTCTTGTTGTTGTTTTGTTAGCTTAAAAACGGGCAACTCCTTTCTGGAAAGCCACAGATCTCTGAATAATAAACTGGACCAGGAAAGATCTAAACTTTATTTTGAATAACTTCCTGTCCTCTGGATTCAGAAAAGCTTTCTGAGAGCTTTTCAGACAACATGGAGGACCAGACTGACGGCGTTGGGACAACATGTCTCCTCCTGAAATGTCTTCATCGGGTCATTGATTCATCATCATCATCATCATCATCACTTCAAATCCTCATTTGTTGTGTCATAAACTGGTTTTAGTCTGACGGAAAGGTCAAGAAGATCAACAGAAACAGAAATCTCTACAAACATCATCAACTTGTTCATTTTAACGGAGATATCTTAACAAATCAGGCAGTATGAGACACACCCTGACTGACGGTGTTCGTTTTCTAGAGAAACTGAGTCCAGCAGGTAAATGTTTGATCAGAAGCTAAACATTAACGCCTGACTTCAGGACCGCAGAGACGCTTCCACCCTCCTGACTTTACTCTGCTTTTCCTGCAGATCTTCATTTTGAAGAATCTCGCTTTGCCTTCCTGATTGGCTGAAACATCAAGTCTCCAGTTTTACGTTCTGCTACCAACAACTTCAATAATGTCCTAAATATGGAGGACAGGTAATCACCATGAAACATGGTGGAAGGCCATGCAGATCATTAGATCAGTTATAAACAGTGATGATCTCACAGTCCGAACGCCAGCAGGACAAAGAGCCATAAAATCTGCAAACATTAACAGACGTTGGGCGGCTGCAGAGACCGTCTTAGTGACACCGCAATGGTTCCTAGGAAACACGTTAATAATTAAATCGGTCCTCTGGTGAGTCGCTGGTTTAAGCCGTTTCTGTGAACCTGAACATCCATCATGACCGATAAGGCTTTTACTCCATCACTCACAGATGAGGTGGGTGGAGTCGCATCTTTCAGCCTGATCAAAGCTGAAGCATCTTATGCTAGTCAGTCAGAGTCACTGAGCTAACATCCAGTCAGGCTATCAGGACCAGTACAATGGGTCTGAATGGATCGCAGCAGCTGACTGGAAGTGTTTTCTGCACACTGAATCTCTGTGAAACCGTCATGAACCTTCTGGTGTGAAAGAAAATGTCTGAGAAGTGAGGCTCGGCCATCAACTGGTTGATGGTCAACCATTATCCAACAGTATTGCATTGTCCACTTTAAAGAACATCAGTCTGAACTCTCCGTACGCCAAGCTCTAGTGTGAAAACTGCAAACTCCTTATGCATCAGGCGAGAGATCTACTGATCTGTAGTTCCTGGTTTTAGTGCTACATTATTTATTTACATGCTAATGTACAGAAAACAAGTTGATGAGTTTTTATTTTAACCTGAAAACTGCAACAAACGACGTTAATAATTACGTGTCTGAACTTCAACCTTCATTCAGCCAAACAAAAAAAGTTTTGGCCATTCATAAACTCTCATCTTGCAAATTTAAGACCAATACAAGTTTTTCAATCTACTGTAAACAAAATAAGAGCACGAGCATCTATCTGCTTAAAGAACTGATATTGAACTTTATTGATCTAAAAGTTTGCAAAACAACCAAATTCTAGAGTTTAGAATTTATCTGAAAAAATTACTTTAGGGAAAGCTACGTGCACTAACTGATGAAGCGCTAAGCTAAAAGTAGCTCCGCTGTTAGCAGTTGCCAGCAGAAATGTGCCAACCACTAGGTATTTGTTTTACAACTCAGGAAATGCTAAACTTTTTAACACATAATCATCACATGACTGAGGAGGAAGATTCTGAAATTATTGTTTCAAAGAATGTTTTTCTATACTGAAACTTTTTTCTTGTAAATTTATGACTTTTTTCTGATAGTATTGGGTCTTTAATCTGCTAATTCTTGTACTTTAATGTTTTAAACCATATTTTCTGTATTTATAAATGATGGAGACCAACAGCTGCAACAGGAGCTACCAGCTAGCATGCAGGTTTGGATGCTAGCTGGTAGCATCTGGGTTGGCCCCAGATGAATGAGAGCCGGAGCAGCAGCCTCTGAAGCGGTAAACACCCCTGGAGGTGGACTGGGAGCGGATGTTGTTCATGTTGCTGGTTTCCAGTCTCACCAGCTCAGGACGCGCTGCTGCTGCCAGAAATAGAAACCGCTTCCAACGGAGCAAACAGACTTGCAAAGGAAAGTCACACACACACACACACACACAGAGACGCTGCTACAGGGTGAAGTGGGAAGTGATTCAGTGGCGGTTGCTTCCATAAATACCCAGCAGCCCCGGCGGCGCTCGCACAGCCTATTTTCTTCCAGAGGGTCGCAGGGCATCGCGGAAGCTGCTGGACACAAACAATGGAGCGGAAAGGACAGCGATAGTGTGACGGACGGAGGCGAGGACTCCGGGGTCCCATGCTGCTCGCCGCAGGGCGGGGCCCGGGGCCCGGCTGGCACAATGCTCAGGGGCCCCTGGGCACGGTGGGGTCAAAGGGCATCGGTTCCCCCCAACATCACACAGCAGCTCAGGGCCGTAGCTTCATCACTTCAGGTTGTTTGCTTTTCTCTGATTCTGGAAAATTTCACATTTTTTTGTCACGTTTGATTTTTTGCCTCTTAAACTTGGAAATATTTAACATTTCTAACCCGAGCGTCACGTCGCTTTATTCCATTTAATAAAGTCATTGGTTCAGTTCTACTGACCCACTAATGAGCTAATAGAGAAGCACATTTTTGATTAGCATTTTCTGCTAACTTCAGAAACATTTAGCTCACTTAGTTTCACCTGAATTAAATCCTAAAGAATTCATTTATTTTCAGTTGAATAAATTTGAAGATCTGTGTTAAAGTTTTGGTTAAGAATCCTTCAAGAAGTTTGAGATTGAGGTTTATTAGACCCAAAAACTTTATTTCAAAAAGAAAACAAAATAAAAACATGTAGGAGCGTTACACACACATCCAAATTCAACTGGTGCTGATCAAGGGCAGATATCATTTGAATAGAAGCTAACGCTTTAGCATTAGTTTTAGCTAAATACCTCCTTGATTTAGCAGGTTAGCATTAGCTTCTGATAAATACCTTGTTTGTGTAGCGCTTTAGCATGGGCCTGTAGAGTTTTAGCATTAGCAGAGCTAATGTTTATGATTAGTGCTTCAGGGTTAGCAGGGATAACATTTTAGTTAGCGGTGCCCATGACTGAAAATCAAAAATCAAAAATCTGAAGAACCTGAACAAGAAGCTTCCAGACGCTAACGGTTTGATTTCACTCATATACTGTAAGTTCAGCTGATCAATCTTTGGATTATTAATCTGATGGATTTTGGAAATTATATCAGATAATCCCAGTGTGACAACATTACTGTTAAATGTTGCAGCAACAAAATCTCTTCTTCTCCGTCTTTACGATTCATTTACAAGTGTCTGATCTTCAGGATCAGCAGCTGCCAGGATCCCCTGACAGTCATGAAGATTTATTTATATTGTGCAACTCCATGAAATTCACAGAAAAATAGAACTGATTCTTGGTGTCATCCTGCCAGCAGCAGGTCAACCTTGGCCTCCCTCTCAGGTTCCTGCGAACAGAACGTGGTGTTCAACAGGACGAGGCCTCGACGTCTCGACCTTTCATGGTCACCAGACACAAACAGGAAACCAGGAAGGCAAACAGATACCCAATCAGGTTCAGCCCTGACCTGCAGCCGCTTCATGACAAACGACTGCAGAGATAATCAGACTGCAGCAGGAAACCGTCAACTGGAATGAAAATCATTTCATAAGCTGATCGACTACTTCCTGCTTCAGGCTCCCAGCTGCTGATTGGTCAGAACCGCATCACTTTCCAGCAAACACAGCGGAAAACAGATGACAGTAATCTCAGATTTATTCCTAGATATCTTGCTAAAAAAAGACTTGAACACAGCAGAACTGCCCGGTTCCTCTGCGGACATCCTGCAGATTTAAAGTTTATTAATCTGAGGCCTGGCAGAAAAACCTCCAGGAGAAAACGAGGCGGCCGACTGACAGGATGGATGAGGATATTCAATCCTGCATCCAACAGTCCAAACAGGCAGCATGATTCTACTGACAGAAACCCGACAGAGCAGCTGCAGTAAAGTTTATTTGAACTGAACCAACGGGTCTGGAACTGGAACATTTTGGGTTTGTTGTTTTAATTTGACTCAAACAGAAATGATCCAGTTTCATCAGTTTAATGTGGACGTTTCCCACGGCGCTGCAGTTCGGGTCAGTCAGCTGGTTCTGGAACATGGGCCCAGTCAGAACCTTTCACTCATCCTGTGGGTCAGAACCTGAACTCTCCTCTGCAGCTTCATCCCAGCAGCTGCTTCTCTGCAGAAACGCTGCTGAGTCGGAGCTTTGCTTTAATGAGACACAGATGCAGCCCGGTCGCTTACCGGGCCGCAGGTTCTGAAAGCTCAGAACCAGCCTCATCCTTCATCCGCCTGCAGCCAGACTTACATAACCCGAACCAACGGAGCGTCTCTGGTTAATATCCGGCTGGAAGGAGCCGCCTGAATGCAGAAACTCCTCAAAAACATGGCCGCCGGCCCGGTTCACAACCGACCCGGTTCAGAACTGACCCGGTTCAGAGCCGACCCGGTTCGCAGCCGCCCCGGTTCAGAGCCGACCCGGTTCGCAGCCGCCCCGGTTCAGAGCCGACCCGGTTCGGTCTACAGCAGGAGTTGAAATATTTAAATAAATAAAGTTACAAATATAAAAATGTCAGCAGTTGATTATAGAATCTAAAGAACTTTATAAAAACCCGATCAGCCAAACCTTAAACATCAATTAATCAAATGGATAAAGTGCAGCTGGGCACCGCTAGCTAAAATATTAGCTGTGCTAATAAGCTAACAAGCTAATAAGCTAATAGCGCGTTAGCCCCAGATGTTTGGATCATCACTGCTCTCCAGTAAACAATCCACAGAACTTCTCCCAGTTCCTTCTTAAACAGAAATGAAGAGACTGAGGAAGATTTCTCTGATTTATCAGCTGGACCAGAACCAGAACCAGAAGTTCTTCAGTGGATCAACTCACAGCAAACTGTTCATGGCTTTTTGTTCCTATGAGAAATCAGAATAAAGACAATAAGAAACCCTTCTGCTCCAATCCAGGAACAAAACCAGCATCCAGAACCAGCAGGTTCTGAGTTCGGATCAGCGGACGACGCCCGAATGAATCAGCCCGGTCTGACAGAGCAGCACCAGGACTTTGGAGCCAATAAAGGTTTTTATTGATCCTCCATCAGCTCCACTGGTTGCTGATCAGCAGCAGAATCAGATATTTACATACACTGTAAAAACGACCATCTGACGTTAAATCAGAATAAACCTTCATGTCTGTTAGGATCAACAAAGGAATGAGCTAAACCAACACGGCTGTTAGCAGAAGCTAATGCTAATTTCAACCATTAAAAAAATGGCTACATTTTATTTAGCCATTTGCTAAATAAAATTACTTGGAATAAAAGAGAGACCGCGAAAAGAGGAAACAGACTTCAAAATAAGAGCATGAATATAAACATCCTAACAGTCAATAAGAGAAAACGTCGACACAGATTTTGAACTTTATCCATTTGAAAGTTTGAGAAGAATGAATTAGCGGAAGCTAAATGCGCTAAATGTTTTCAAAGTTAGCAAAAACTCTAAAATGGTAAATGAAGAATTAGCTCTGCTATTAGCGCATTAGCAGGAAGCTTCTGGTTAAAACCTGGCTCCAAAGTGACTTCAGGACCAAAACAAAGTCTGATCCAGTCCCACAGAAAACCAGTGGGCGGAGCTAAAAGGTTTCTGAGCCCAGAAACCCGACCCACTTCTACCGGTTCCGTCTGGAGGAACAGGCCAGAACGACTGACCGGTTTAAAGCGGTTGAAGAAAACGATGCCAGGAAGTTTCATCTGACGGAGACAAAGGAGTTTTCATAGAGTTTGTAAATATCTGGTTTCTACTGTAAAAACTCCAACAGTTTAAACCTGAAACATTAAAACCAGAGAGTTTCAGACGTTGCATCACCGCAGACTCAGACTGGAAAAACGACTCGATGTCTTGAACTCATCATGGTTCCTGTTCAAAGCCTCCATTTTACTGCAGTTTTTTCACTGTTTCCTATTTGTTGTCCTAAGATCTGAAGGCGGCTGATGCTACTGCTGAACCTGCTGCTGTTTCTGCAGGTCAGATGGAGTCACTCATGTTGTTGGTGTAACCGTCAGACGATCCGATCTGCAGCTTTTCATCAGATGTTGACTAAACACATTCAGGTGTCACCGGATCTCCTGAGTAATCCTGCTTGTTTTGTTCTCCCTTATCTTAAGGCTCTAAATCTTGATTAAACTTTGTGTTTTGGTGTTCGAGTGAATCGAATGATGAAGTCAAACACATAAAACTTCAATAGGGATGAAGACATTTTGTTCCTTTCAGTCATTTTCACCCTGATAACATCCAGCTAATCTCTACAAGCCCTGATGGCTCCACCATGACGGCCTCCATCTTTAAACTAAAACAATCCAACCAGTGGCGAGCACTGCTAGCTGAACGTTAGCATCGCTAGCCCTAAACACTCATAAACATTAATTCTGCTAACGCTAAACCAACACGGTATGTAGCTAATGCTAAAGCACCAAGTTTAACCATTATCCCTCATTTACTCATTTGTTCTAGACTTTCCAATTCTGAAATAAAATTTCTTGTAAAAAGAGAGAAAATGAGGAGGAAATAAAACTGCTACGTAAACAAACTTCAAAATAAGAGCATGAATCTAAACATCCAACTACCTACCAAAACTTCAACTCAGATGTTGAACTTTATTAAACTGAAAGTTTACAAAACAGCAAAGTAAATTAGTGATTTAAGAATTGATTTAGGGGAAAGTAAGTGCGCTAAACCTTTTCAAAGTAGGAAAACTCTTAAAATGGTTTGCTAACTTTGTTAACAAAAGGGCTAAGCAAATAAATTGTGAGGTAATTAGCACATTAGCCTCTGCTTAAACTGGCTCCAGATTTGTTGTTCACTTATTAAATGAATCTCCAGTAGAATATCAATAAAGGAGAAGCAAAGAGCTTAGAAAACCTCCTGCCCCCTAGCTAGATAACAACCAACAGGAAAGTAGCCAGCAGCTAGCATCACAGCTCCAGTTAGCATCACAGCTCCAGTTAGCATCACAGCTTCTGTTAGCGTCACAACCAACATGACATTCAGTTCTCTGTTTTCACAACCGCTGCTGCTGCTGCTCCTCCCAGTGGGTTTCCATAACCTCAGGCTGCTGTGGGTCGAGCAGAACCGATCCTCCAGCTCAGGTTCTACTGACACCACCAGCAACACGCTTCGCTGAAGCCACATGTTTACATACACCCGATGAAAACACACAGTCACAACTAAAAAAGAAAGTTAAAAAAATGTTCTGGTATGAAGCACATAGAGATAATTTTGGAGATTCTGATCTGAAACGTTTGGATGTTAAAACATGGATTTGTGTTTTTATTGGGGGTATGTAAACTTCTGGTTTCAGTGTTTATTCTGGTGGATCTGCAGCAGATGGACTAAAACATTTCAAACGTTCCATCTGGAATCCATCTGGTTTCAGGGTGAATACTCCCGGTTCTGGTCGGTAATATCTGCTGGGATCAGCTATTGGACCCGACCCAAGCTGACCCAGTCAGGCGGTCTCTGTTTATGTGGCTCTGCATTTAGAAACGAGCCGGTTCTGACCCGGGGATCATAAAGACAGAGTACCTGAAACGGATCCCTGAGGAACTCCAGGCCCGTTTGGGAGAGAAAATATGGACATTCACTTGGGTTTCATGTTTCCACCAAGTTATTCATTCATTCATAAATGTCACAGTTTCAAACTAAATATTTAATTAGTGAACTGAATATTTACTTTATTAGATATTTAGCTTAGCGCTAAATATTTAGCTAACATGAAAATTCAGCTGCCAACAACCAGAAGTGGACTACCAAAATAAAAGCTGATCTCTGGTTTTCGAATCACTTCTTTATCGTTTTCCTCTTTTCTTCTACATTCCAGTTTAAAACTCTGAGCTGCTTTAAAGTCCAGACGTTTAACGAAGGAAAAACACACAGCTTTTATTTTGACAGTCCACATCCGCTTATCGGCAAGTGTGTTTAGTTTATTTAGAGCTAAATATTCAGGTTGGAGCTAATTAGTTAGCTTCCTAACTAAATATCGTTAGTATTTAGTTTGAATCTCCGGAGTGAACATGGTGAAACTCTGACCTGCTGCTTTGAGTTTTTCTCTGACAGGCTGCAGAACCAGAGTTAACTTCTGAACCCGGTCGGTCGGATCCGCAGCTCTGGTTCCGCCTGGTGATGTTCTGAACTCAGGCGGTCCAGAACCGCCGGGGTCACGGTGACGGCTGAGGGTGTGTCTGCGTTCCTGCTGTATGACGGCCGATCGCCTGTTAAAACGCCTCTGGACGTCCATCTTGGCGCGTTTCCATGGCGACTGCTGTACGTGTTGGCAGGCGCGAGGCGAGCGCGGCTCCAGGAAACGTTTTTCCCAGAGTTCCTGGTGGGTTCAGCGGGTCGGCTGGTTGGCTCGGCTGTTCAGACGTGAACCAGAGCCGACAGATTCTGGAAGCGTTTCGGTTCATCTCAGTTCAAACTGGTTTTTTCTCCAGGAGATGCTGAGGCTTCAAAGCTGCTCTTTGTCCATAAGCATGATGCAGGAAGCCGTAACCATGACGACGCGTCTCATCTTTCACTCCCGGCCACCAGGAAGTTCAGGCCGGTTGCTCCGGCGACCAATCAGAGGCTGGCGATGCCGTGATGTCACAACGGGGGTCAGTTTGTGTTTCTGTCAGCGACAGGAAGCTGAAGTGACAGAACCAGCGGGGGGAGGGGGGATTGGACCGGGACGGGTTCTGGTTCATTCATCTTCCTCATGACTCCATCCTGCAGAGCTTCAGTGAGGAAGAGGAGGAGGAGGAGGAAGAGGAGGAGGCTGAGAGTGACAGATGAATGAAGAGGGATAAACAGCCTTTAATCAGCCTCCATTATTCTGTTTGACTCATCCGGACTCGGCCGGGTCGGCGGTCGGAACCGGCCCGCTTCGCCCTGGAACCGGTCCAGAATCTGCTCCGTGTTTCAGGCGCGTCTGCAGGCCAGACCTGCTGGCTGCTGCTCACATATTTC
>CAEFZY010022569.1:0-29080 GCA_903066815.1 Brachyrhaphis roseni | reverse complement strand
GGAGGAAGATGAAGACGGCTCTCAGTGACTTTTACCGGTATGTTTTTTTTAACCAGCCCTGTTAGTGCTGTGTTACTGCCGCGTCACAGGCACTGTTTGGAAAAAAAAGCTAAGGTATATTACTAAAACTTTGAAAACTCTTTCTGTGTACCGTCTGTATGTAGGCACATGCGGCTTATAGACAGGTGGAGCTTGTGTATGTACAAAATGTTTTTTCCTTTAAGAATGTGCTGTGTGCGGCTTATAATCAGGTGCGCTCTATAGTCCGGAAAATGCGGTAGCATAAATCCCATTTTTTTTCACCTATAAACACATGACATAGAATAGTTGCAGATTTGAGAAATATGCCACAGTGTGTCTGTGCATGGTAATGCATAATAATTTGGTATGGATAATTTCTCATCTTTCAGCTCTTGTTTTTCTTCTCCTCAGTTCAATTCAGATTCAATTTAAATAAAAAAAAACTTTATTAGTCTCAAGAAGACAATGAAGAGATTCATCAATAAAGAATATCTGCAATATTCTTTCTCAACTTAGGATCACTTCAATGTGTAGTAAAATGAATTTACATTTTCTGAAGTTAAACATTCCTGAGAGAAACACATCCACATCACTCCAGCTAAGTAAGATGCTTCATATTTACTTAATTTCTTAAAGTTGTGCGTTTGGTTTTCAAGTCAACAGCTTTTGGTCCCGTTATTGATTAATGCATATATTTATTTATTCTTTTTTTTCCTATTTTTTCCAAAGTCGCAACCTTGCATTCTTTGCCACATTACACATTCAACAAACAGGTGTTTCCGTATTGACAAACCAATGGCCAAAGATGCACAAAGGCACTTAGGAGCAGGCACTTTGACAGGAGGAGCTCTATTGGCAGGTTCTCACAAGCTGAGTATGTGCAGCCCATTCTGCTTGAAGGTACACAGACTCACTATAAGATGAGCAGCATGCATGAAATTTATTCCTCAGATAGTTTGGGAAAGAATAATGTCCTGATTTAAATAAGTGTTGCCTTATAATCAAGCACAGGACCTATAATGATGACTGCACCGATACTCTGTCGCACTGTTTTTATGGGGATAGAAAAAGATTTAAAAGGACAAATGTCTTGCTGTTGAGATTACAATGAATGGCAAAATTAAAAATACATCTGTTTGTTGTATCTGACTTGTAAAAGCTAAAGAAAGACATGAGAGGAGTTGAATCATTACACCTCATGAAACCTGCTGAAGTTCTGCATTGTGGGAAAACAAAGACATTGTGGATGAGTTGAAAAAGCAGCTCAGCATTAAAATAATTGGCGGGATGATCGCCTTCCTGTGCTCTGATGACGCTTCGTACATCACTGGAGAGACCGTCACAGTGACGGGAGGGATGAACTGTCGACTCTGAACCATGTCGGCAGATGAACTTCAGATCTATTTAGGATTTTTTTTTATTTTATCCTTGTCCAATTTTTACATGATATCCTTTGGGCTTCCTAATGAATCTGTACACCTTATGAAAGCTTTTGTAGAAAAACAGGAAAATTACTACATAAACTTGGCTCAAAACTTGCAAAACTGTGAAAATTGTCAACAACAGAAAATATCATGCCTTAGAACGACACTTCATCCCAAAAATAATTTCTATTTATGTAAAATCTATTTCACATACATAGAAATTGCATAAAGTCTATTTTTTAAATGGAGACTTTTTGCATATCATGCATGATTTGCACTGGCTATTGCCAGTGCAAATCCGCCTTAAATTAATTCTTGCTTCCAGAACACTCTGGGCTCACGCCCCTTGACTCGGATTGTCTTCGATAAATTTTTGATCAAGCAAATCAGCGAACAGAAGGAGAAGCTACGAACAACTACGTCAATTTCTGCACAGTTTTAAAATTGTAGTCTGCCTATAGTTTTAGCAATGGCAGCCGAGGAAGTGAACGACGACGTACACTTTCAAATATTGAGTCAACTTTAGCAGCCGCAGATCTGAGAGAGATCTGCACTTCTCTCTTTGCTGTGGAGGACGGTTGTTTACCACTTTCGGTAAGCTTTTTAGTGACGCATTACATACGTCACAGGCAAATGTAAGCAGTTAGGTAAAGTTTAAAACAAACACAGCCCACAACTCCAGGAAGCAATTGTTTCTCAACAGCAGAGAGGCCAAGCCCGCTATGAGGTCAATTGTAGAACACAGATCTGGTTTTTACTAGATTATGCATATCAGGTTATGTTAATAATTTTTTGTCTTAGAAGGCTGATGACTTGGAAACAAAATCAACTGCTACTGCCTCTAAAGAGGAAACATATCAATATCCTGAGAGGTAAATAAATAATTGTCATACGTATTTGCTCTGAAGAGATGGGTTTGTTTTATAACTTAAAAATTCCTTTTCGAAGTGCTAAAAACCTGTAGGTTGTGCAGCCCACTGGCTGTGCTGTCACTCAAGCTCTCAAGATAAAAACTGTAAAAGTGATAATCTGATTTCTCCAGCCAGCTATTTCCATCGGTGAGTGTTGTCACTTTAAGAGATGCTGAGCAAAGTGTAATGCATGAAAGCTTTGTGAGGTTTGAATTTCGCTGGTGGTGAAAATTATTGAAGGAGACGTGACTCAGACACTGTGGAAAATCAATGTTCCTGCTGTCTTGTAAGTTTGCTTATCCAACAACTTTTTTGTTGTTGTTATTTAAGTTAAATAATTAATGGCATGAGGGCATCATGTCATCGCACCAGGATTGTTGCACACACAATTCTGGAGGTTACAAGCATTGATTTGCCCAAACAAGCAAACTCAACCTGAATAAAAATAATACTCAGTGTAACACTTGATCCTCAGCTGCAGGTGGCCACTAAGAAACATGTTATCTGGCGTGCTGCCTGGAGGCATTTCTGTGGCAACTGGTAATATGGGGTTTGCCTTATTTACTTTCTGAGAAAAACAGGAACAACAAAATTTAAACGTGTTTTGCCACCAATCACTTTTGCTAATGAGTAGGGAGTCTTTCCAGTGACTGGTTGCTGACAGGAGCCTTGCCATGTTATTTGCAATTTTGCCTTGATGCTATACATATTGTTGAGTCTTCTTGTTTTAAAATGACAGCTCTAAAAATACTCTGACAATACTTCAGCTATTAAAACAAGCATGTACATTGTGTGTTTCTCCACTCTTGCATCAAGTCCTGGTGTGAATATTTGAATATTAGTCAAAATATTTTTCTATCACCTACAACAAGTTCAAAACACTGCAGCTCAACTCATTTCCAGGATAACAAGGCATAAACACATCACCCATCCGTTTGCCTCGCTTTGCGTAACTCTGTGTTGGAAAATAAGAATTGTTGGATTTTAACAGATAATTTTCAATAGTTTGCAGATTTGATTAATTTTTAGGGTCACTTTTGTGGGCCTGCCTATAAGTTCATAGCTGACTCAGTGATTTGACAATCCTAAATATCTCCAGATAGCTAAAATGTTCTAATCCAAATTTTAAGGGGTGTCAGGCTTTTTTCAGTATAGCTCCCTATTAATTGGAAGATTCTGCATAAACTAGCCACAGGTTCACTGACTTCAAGTATTGCCTTAATAACATTTAGATATTTAGGGATGTCAAGATGAGGATTTTATTCTTCCCCAATACACATCCAGGTTACATAAGGACAGAAAATGACATAGTCTAAACTAAATAAAATCAACGTCATGTATACAATTGCAGTAAAACAGAGTACGCAATAACCATTTCACTTGAAATATCAATAACATTCTGCAGTCTCCTCTGTTTTTCTTGGTGGCAACAGATATCTTGTTTCCTCTGGAGTTTTAGCCTTCAAATATTGTCAGATTAACATGACAATATTAATATGTCATGTTAATATGACATGCTAATGTCATTTTATACTATACATTTTCTATAGTATGTCATTTTTATATCATAAAATATACCATAATATTCTGGCATCTTGTCACTTACAAATAGTACAAATAGTTTCATTATTTGTTTGCATGCCTAGTCTGTTTTTCTTATAAGCTAATGTTAACAAATACCCCCTATCCTTTGATATGACTCTTTGATGACTGCTTTTAACATTATTTTTGCATTCCTATTAGCCTTAAAATAGTGCTAAAGTTTTCATATAGTAGCACTGAAACAAGTGTTTCAGCAGCTCTGTCTCCTACGGGGAAAGAAGACTCTAATCCTCACCCTAAGCTGTCCACTCAAGCAGGTGGCGTACACCTATTCGTCCGGATCCAAGCACCAAAGAAATCTAACTTCAATCAAAAAAATTCTCTAACTGCTGTTTTCTCTCTGTGTGATCCTCTGCAGATTGAAATGCTAAAAAACCTGTTTTCTTGACAATTCAGATGGGTACAGGTTTCTGTGTACCATTATTTTTATTTTAGATTTTAGCAAAGTTGTTCCAAACAGAGAGAGATGCTTTACCTCAGCTCTTATTAGACACACACCTAGTGGAATTAAAATAATTTTATATCTAAATCTATCATGAGTGTGAATAATTTTTGGCTGATCTCAGGATATCTAAGTGAAGCAGGCAGAGCATATACACATTACACAGAAAGAAAGCTTTTAAGCCTTCTCTGTCTCTCAACATCATTGTAAAGGGTAAAAAAAAATTACTTAGATCACAGCTTGAAACCTGGATTCGATCAGTCAATACTGTGCAACGACTATAATACGGTCTTGCATGTAGGCAGACAGAACAGTGCTGTGCCTCTTGCTGCAGGTGTGTCTGACGTTATCGCAGAAAGTAAATCAACAACAGGTATCATGAGATGAATTTTGTTGGGGACTCCTGATATCAGTATTTTCAAAATGGAGTAAACTGATATCCGAGCTGAAACCTGGAATCAGATTGGGACATGCCTACTATCAGTTCAGATTTATAGCCTCTTTAAACTAGTGTGTAGCGTGAGATTGTGGTGAATACATTTCCCTGCATGTTTCTGATGTGAATTAAAAACATTTACTCTTGAAAAATATTCAAGAGTAAAAACATGCATCTTTCTATTAATATAAAACAGATGCTTGACTGTTTCTGATACAGTCAGTGAAGCTTATTATGCCACATGCTCAAATTAAATAAATTTGTTTACAATAGTCCTCCATACATAGCTGTGTTATTATTGCCGATGCGATAAAATATAAAATTTGGAAAAAGTGGTCCAAAGTAAATATAAAAACACCTTTTATCATTTAGCAGACAAACCAGTTTTGGGCTGTCCAGTATTTTCCTCCATTGCTGACAGATAGTGAATAATACCTCCATAAAATAGAATAGAAAATGAAATTTCTATTAGCTCTAATTACCTTTCCCATTTATCCTTGGGACTGACATCAAGATTAATGAAGTGCTCTTCTATTTTAAGCAAGGTTATTTGAATGAGTAATTCTGCTCCTTCTCATATGGATATAAAACTTCATAAGGGCTGCAATGAGCTTTAATTGTCCTCTTATCAATATTTTTCTTATTTAGGATTCTAAATGTTCTATGTTGACTTATTTAAACTTTTCTAAACTAAGTTTCAAGTAAACTAATGAAGTAAACCAATTAGTGAAGTTCTATAAAATAAAAGGTTTCGTCTTGTTGATTCTCCCTGTGTGGCCCAGTTTCTATTACATTTCTCAGGCTGTTCTCTTTTATCACCATCCCTGACTTTCATGTGCTCCTTTCCATCTTTGCATTCTTGATGGAAGCATTCACAAAGAGAACAATTGTCCTGTTGTGTGCAGTAATGGAGCAGACTGGAGTGGAGCAGAGATGGCGAGGGAAAGTGCCAACTGTGCCCTCCTACACAATAATATTGTCATGTTAGATTACCCATCATCATGTTGGCAGAGCTGTGAATCTCCTTGAACCTACAACCCTGCTGAAGAGCAGCCAACTGTTAATGGTATTTTTCATAGGAACTTGTTGTCTGCTTCCAGTCCTGGGTGCCATCACCCCAGACGTGTCTGTTAAGCTCTCTGGTTTTTCAACTATTTTGGCCAGTCTGCATTATTGTGATATAATTATGTCTCATGCTTCTTATACTTTTTAGTGTGATCATTCTGGAATTTAACGCTATACGATTAAAAGCTAGGAATGTTTGAACATTTGCTCCAGTTTTTCTTTGCAGCATGACCCATCGCTAATGAATACTGTATATGCTTTGTTTTAGATTACACTGTGAAATTGGGGATTGGCATCTTTTTTTTTTCCTAAACTGGACATGATTGTGTTGTGTCTTTTCCACTGATGAAAATATTACAACTATCTTCAGTATTTAACACACATTTAATAAAATATATTGAGCTTGTTTACCCTGAAAAACCTTATCATATTTCACAAATACCTACCAACAAATAGAAACATATAAGATTTACTTTAACATTTTTTTATTTGTAGGTTTTTTATATGACTTTCTCTGTGGCTGTGTTTTTTTTTCCACTGTAAAAATATATACAAAATTAAACCGAACTGACCCTTTTAAACAGGTTGAATAGAATACTGATTTTGCCTTGCTATATGGTCAAGAAAATGCTCAGTTGCATACATTTTCTGGAATCAAGTGCTCATCATATATATATATATATATATATATATATATATATATGTGCATATATGCAGCATTTTTTATTTTAAATGTATTCGTTCTGTCTTGTATCTTATATTGGTTCTCTTTGAGTTGCTTACTCTGTCTACTTGCTTTTCTGTGTTTTTTTGTGCCTGCTTTTCCTGGAGAAGATTAATGAATAACCTCTTACAACTAAGAAATGGTCAATACTCATCTGCAGTAGAACCTTGTTTAGGAGCTTCACCATTTGTGTACCAGTTTCCTTCTCACTTTCCCATCTGGCCATATCTTCACAGACAACTAAAAACCTAACTATGTCATCAGGATCCCGATTCTGACCAGCTAAAGTAGTTGTGTCAGTTCTCTCTGGAACCTCAGTGCCCCTTCCAGCCAGTCATTGCTAAATCCACCAAACTCCAACAAACTGCATTCTGAAGATCTTAGTACTTGCAAGCTGTTGTTCTTTGTTTTGTCAAACTGCTCTTCTTGGCTAAAAACAACTCATACATGACACTAAATGTATCGCGCTATAAGAATGTTTGATTATTGTAAAGATCTTCACGATCTAAATAAGACTCAAATATGCGACATATTTTGATATATTGTTTATTCACATCATTAGATATTATACATTGTACTGTAGTTCAGAAAATTACATATTTCTTTGCAGGTAGAGTTAAAAAACACAAATGAGATATTAGCCTAGACACTAGCAGCAGGAGATGGCATCAGTGAAACAGCTCCAGAGGGACAAGCGGATGAAGCTTCCAATAGCCAAAGCCCATTTAGAACAAACAGATTATCCGGTTTACTGTAATCTGCATATAATGTATTTTACTACCTCCTTTATTTCCTGGGTAATCCGCTGCAATCCCATTTAATTTTGTGGGACAATATTATTCTGTCCTCAGGCATGTATTTGTTTTGCTCTAATGAGATGAATATAATGTATGTTATTATAGAAAACATGATAAATTTAGTTGTTAAACCTTAATTGTGTTTTTTTTTTATATGTTTCAAAAAAGAAAAAGGAAATAAATAAATTCAAGTGTTTATCTGTCATGCCTACCTGAACTTTCCTGTTAAGAAAAACAAATTTTAGAAATAACAATCAGATGAAAAGGCTAAAAAAAAAATTGCATTACAATCACTGATTAGCATAAATGAATTTTGTCAAGATATTTTATGACATTTAACCTCAACTAATTGTTGATTATTTGCAGTGTTGTAAATAAATAACCCATATTTTTCAACATATTTTCAAGGCCAATTTATAAAACTATAATATTGGTCATTTAAATTTCTGTTGAGGCAAACCAGACCAAAACCTAGGGGGCATTTTAAACTCTAATATTTCAGTGATGGGTGAGATTGAGCCAGCTGAATAAGCCAGATAAGCCTATTTAAGTTCATCAATCTGGCCCATCTGTGTAGAAAAATCAAGGTCAGACTTGGATGACACAAAACATACCAGCGATAGCCCATCAGTACAGTCAAAATATTGCATTCATTTAAGATAAAAAGCACATAAGTGAGAATCACCTATTAAATTCATATGCATTGTCTGACTTAGCTAAAGCTCAAATAACACGTACTACTATCAAAGGCATGCGTTTCTTAAAACCTGTGGTTTCAAACGCAAAAAGCACATATCCAGTAGGGTGATGAAGGAGCCAAATTTTGAGCAAAAAATTTAGTTTGAATTTAATTGCATCAACTCTGTCATTTGCCTTTATTATCTGAATTAGTTAGACGACACCCAACTCCATAAAGTCACTTTGGAATTTGCGTTTTAGTGACAAGATGTAAAAATACCAAATAAAAAAAACAAAAAAACATTATCAATTCCTATAAAGCACAAAGTCTTGTATAAATCCCAATAAGTTAGGAAGGCTTGTATTCTTATCTCAAGGTTACTGACCATACAAATAATGGAAGCATTTATCATTTTGAAAATACTGTAAGATAGAAACGCATTGGAAGAAATTAATAATGATGCCCTGATGTTGTGTGACCTCATTCTTTGTTCATTAAAAGTCCGGGTCATTTATTATTACCAAATTATTATGTAACCACAGTAACACATCTCAGAAGTGTCAGCACTTGGATCTATTCATTTCTCAGGTGTAAAGTGCTGGAAACAAACAAGCAAAGAGCATCTATCCATCTAGAATAAATGATGCTGACCTTCATAAAAGTAATTTTAAATGCAAATCACCTCAGCAGAGGAGGGTAAATTTCATCAATAAATACCAATAAAAAATGTCAGCCTGGCATCAATAAGTCTTTCTAGATAGTTGTTACCCATAGCATTTTGTGTTTGGTTATCTATCTTATTGGTTTATGTATTACAATGATCATTATTTTAGTGGATTGCTGTAGAATGATAATTATGTTTTAACAAATTGCACACATAAACCATAATTAATATTTTATGGATTGTGTAATGTCAGAACTGTCAAGCACTACTCCCTCAATGGAATTTCCTTTCAGTCAATAATCCCTGTTTTGACTTATGACATTTATGCCTCTTCTCTGAGATTGGTCACAAAATATCATCAGGCCTCCTACAAGCTTCCAAATTCCATCACTGCTTACAGTGGCATTTTAAAGTTCAGTGACAACAATTGTTCCAGCTTATCGCAAACACAGGGATAACTAGAGGAGGGGATTGGCTAGTCCATCACTTCAGGCTTTCAGGATGTCAACTGAGTTTGTTGGGATCCTTTTGGGTAACTCAGTCAGAACATTTTGAACCATGCAAGATTTTAATAGTTTCTGCAGGCCTTGCATATCATTTGTAATAATGTTTTTGTATTTTCTGTTGGTGTACACTGTTCTTGTAATTTCAACGAGTTCTTTTTTATAGTAGGTTTTTAGTACAACAGGACACAGTGTACTAATTATGCTTATGAGTGGAGCATGTAATAAGCACTTAAGTGTGGAAATTTAAAATTAAAATTTTATATAAATAGGCTTAATAAACAAAAACATCTGCTGTTTGCTAAGTTAACAGAAGTATATAAGACAACAGATTTCAGATGGTCAGTTGTTTCACAAAAATAAGGCCTAAATATAAAAGCGTATAGAAGAACTTTATGCAGCATTTACTTGAAGTAATAATTTCCTTTATAGCATTGCCTCACATCATTGATGTTTGCAGATATTAATTTGAATACAGTTCTGCCTGGCCTGACCATTGCCTTCCTGTGCTATCCTGCTTGATTCAAATCTCATTTACAGTTCAGTCTGGGCTTTCTCCCGCTGACTTGGATTCCCTCTGGAAGAATTTCTACTGGGCCAATCTGCAAACAGAAGGAGAAGTTGTGAACGATTACATAAATTTTCTGCGCTGTAGTCTGCCTGTAGTTTTAGCAATGGCAGCCGGGGGAAGTGAACAACACCCTTCAGGTTGTGTTGGTCACGCGTCCAATTAATATTAACAGCCATTTTGTTCAACTCGGCACTTCTCTTTTCGCAGTGGATGTTTACATTGCAGGCAATTTCCGGTAAGTTTCATAGAGTCGATCTGGATCATGTCATGAACAAACATAAGCTATTGGGTAACATTTAAAACATCAACAGAGTCCAACCCAAAAAGCAATCTGAGGTGGCCAGTTGAGGTGGCTCAGCATCTGGTTAGAATGCATCCAGAACGCCTCTCTGGTGAGGTGATCCTGGCGCGTACCACTGGGAGGAGACTCTACGGAAGTGCCACAACACGCTTGAGGGACTATATATTCCTCGACTGGCCTGGGAACACCTTGGGATTCCCCCAAGTGGCTATAGAGATTGCTTTCACTGCTGCTCCCATGACCCAATCCTGGATAAGTGGAAAAGGAAGGATGAATGCAAGTTGTTTTGACATAGTCTTGACAGAACAGGCTTTTTATGGACAATCTTGCGAAATAAACTATAATTATTCACTCTTTTTCTATTTGTACTGTCAAAAACTTTAATATGCTAAGAATGGGCAGTTGAGTCAATTATGCAGCTTTTTTCCACAATTTATTTGTAAAAAAAAATAACCTCCCTCATTATAAAGTGATGGACTGGATATTTTGTAAACAGCCTTTTAAATGTTGCCAGACTGATGGGTAGGAATTGTTGCTTATCTCAGCTCATTGTTGTTTTACTCCTTGGCATTGTGTTGCATTGCACCTATGTGCTCCACACCAACAACCTGCCAAAACTCCTACTTTATAAAGATATTACACTAGCTGATGATTAATTTGTTCACTGCTTAAACTAGTAGCTCATGGCTGCTACTTTGTACCTTATCTGTTTTTAGACATAGGTAACCCAAGTTATTCTCTAATAACTGTCATTGTGTTCTAAGCAGGACTCTTACATTGAAAGATTGCTTAATTTCTTTTTTTACTTTTACTGCAATTTGATGTTGACACTAAGAAAACCCTCTAAACTTCTCAATTTCTTCAAACTGTCACATCCTTATGTAAAGGTTCAGAATTTGTTGAATTGAATTGTATTGTACCAACACTAATTATACACAAATGGATGTAAACTGGACCATTTTGTGAAGTATGTTGCAAAGTAACAATTTAATGATAGATAACTGGATTAAAATTAATCAAGCTTATTTGAACTGATTGTGAGCCATGCAGACTGGAGAAAAAGCACATTGTGGTTCTGTGTCAATAAAGACTCAAAAATAAACACAAGACTATGCAGCCTAGGTATAAAATACACATAATCAATTCCTCCTTAATTATTTAATTTAGTCACCCATAAGAAAAATATTCAGCTTAAGTTACTTACATGAATGCTCTGTCTGCTTTGAAGTGTGCTTCTCTGTTACCGAGGCATAAAGAAAACATCTGCTGTGTGTCTTTTTGCCTCTTAGCACTCCTTCTTCCTGTCATTCCTAGCGTGTCTTCAAAAACCCACATCTTCTTTGCAAGTCCACTGTAATTATTACACCTCGGAGACACAATAGACACGTACCTCCAACTGTGGCATATAACTCTGTTGTTTTGAAAAATGTTTCAAAGATAAGTGACATGGAAACACTGACTATCAGCCAGCTGTTTTGTAACCGCATGGTTCCTTTGGCAGTGCCAGCAAACTAAAACAAGGACATGTATTTCTCATAACTCCCCCGTAGAGTATCCAACTGTTTTTCTTGCCCTCAGAGAGCCTTCAGACCCGTTTGACCTAAAAACGGCTAAAATTTCACTCACACACATCCATGCAAGGAAACATTTGTTTCTGAATATCATTGTACAAACGGTGCCTGCCCGTTTGTACAAAATATTAAAATAGACATTATCTAACGCAACAAAATCTCAAGTCCCAAATGTACAAACATGTCTTAATCATAAAAAAATCCCTTCCTGTTTACTGGGATCAAAATCTGCCCCCCACATTTAAAGGAAGAATCCACACCTTTGTGCTTTGTCAGGCTTTAATATAAGAGCAGACACACATTTGCTCTCAGACAGAGATTTCCTTGGGGTCAACATGTCTGCAATGAAAAGGTAGCAGAAGGAAAGCTCAGCTATCATTCATGGGACAACTGCTGAGTAGCCTTCTACAAACCAATATAAAGCAGAGGAGCTACCTCAGCAAATCATGTCACACTGGACAGGAGGACAGCTTGACATTGTACAACAGTGGTTTCAAGCATTTTATTTATTTATCTTTTTATTATTTTCCAGCGCTCACAGCATCATCCTTGGTGACAGCTGCTTTTTTTCCCCTGGATCTGTTGAGCTATGTATACACTCCAGCAACAGCGTTTCACCTGGCTGGGTTTTGTTGTGTTGACAGATTAATGATACAGTTCCTCTGATGTGGTTATAATGGTGAATGTCTCAGTTAATGCAGCGCTCTGATAATTCAACTCCACTCCATCTAAGTTCACCTTAAACTTGTAATTGAAAAAGTTTTCACTCTCCTGACAGGAATTGACATCCCACTCCCACAATGAATATAAACACACACTCATCGATCTGTTGTATAGGAGGGCCATTTAAGTAGATTATTTTGGGATTTCAGTCTCAGACATGGAAATGTTCTGTTAATCTTTGTGAAAAAGTACAACAGTAAAGTTCAGTGCATGTCATTGGGATTTATACAGTAGATTGGCATCAAATGGGGCATTATTGATGTGTCACATGCAGTAGTTTTCTGCTCCTCTGAGTAAGTCCTTTATATAATCACCTCTTATTCTGCTGCTTATGCTTCAGCTTGTTTATTTCCCCAATTCTACTAAAAGTCATGGCCAGAATTTGTTCACAATAACGTAAAAGACTCAATTCCATTCAGCCTGAACATATAGTACTGAAAGAAGTTGTGATCAGAAGTTTGTCAAAACCTGTTTTTAGGCTTAGAGGTGAAATACTTTTTCACATTTGGATTCCTCATTTGTGTGGCTTTCTTTAACTAAATACAAGGAACAATTGAAAACTGCATCTTTTATTTTTATTGGTACTCAGGTTATTCTTTTTTATATTTAAACATTATAGAATGTGTGCCAGAAAAGCACAGAGAAAGCTCTAAGGAGGATTATGTATTTTACAGTAGCGATAAAAGTACAGTTGCAATATGTTTACATACACTTTTATGGAAATATGAATTTTAAACATCCACTGTCTAAGTTAAACCATTCTTTTCCCATGGTGCAATGAGGACACTGTATACAACCTCAGCTTCTGATCAAACATTATGTTAAGCACCAAGAACATACACTGTTATAACATTCTCAGGGCCCTTCTAATTTAATCCACCTCCATTAAATATTTCACTTTAAAGCATCTATGACCAAGACCTAAAACTAACACGATTTAACAAGAGGAGCTTTGTGGGGATCATACAAGACAGAAGGGAGTGCTCTGCCTCAAAGGCACAATTCGTGTTCCACTTTTAAGAGTCCTTTGCATAAAGTCTCTATATTCAAGCATGTTTAAAATCTGTACTGGGGATGCTTCTAGGTATTTATTTTCTGAGATAAGTGTAAGTACTCGCCATGCTTTTCTTGAAAATACAAAATTGTCAGTACCACAATAAGGTATTTTCCGTATAACTCCATGGACTTTTCAAGGTTGAATATAATTGTCTAAACTGTGAGTGGTTTAACTGGATTAGATATAAAAAAAAAACCCTTAAAATATTTAGTTTTCAGAGCGTGAGCACCATGATTACAATTTTACAATAAAACATCTGCTCTGCAGGAGAACTCTGGGTACGTGTTTCACTGCTGGATCCCCACCAATCAATTACAGCCTTCACTTGAATGAATGAGGTGAATGGTGACAACCCACAATTATCAATGTAAGTATTTTCTGCAGTGATGAATTCTTTCTAAACCAGCATGCCTAATCAAAATGAACTGTATCTGCGGTTGCAAATCAACAGGGGAGATTAGAAAGAGGAGAGACACTTGAACACAGGCAAGCAAAGCTCTCAAATCGCCAACAGGGTCTTATATTGAAGACTCAGTTGTCTGAAGCTTTCACACAACCCACTACTGTGTTTGTATCCCATTACAGGTTCTGGGTTATATGTCATTTCTTTTCATCAAACAACTGAAAGGAAGCCTACAGTATGGAATACAGCCAAGGAGTTTTATGTAAATTCAGCAAAGACTCAATCTTCAGCCCTAAAATTTGTAAAGTGGCTTAGCAGCTAATACGGTGGCATTACAATAAATTATCAAATGCTTCTCCTAGTCTCTAAAACCACACATATATATATATATATATATATATATATACAGTACAGACCAAAAAAAACAGGTTGATGTTATTTAATGTTAATGTTAAATCTTTATTAGCTATTTCTATATCTTTGTTGGTCAAACACCACAGAAGTAAAGTAAGGTTAGCATTTTCATTACATGTCGCTGATTTAATTTAAACGCTTACTCTTTCGATTACAGGGGGAAAAATCCTTTCATCCATTCTCTCAGTTAAGACTTAATTTAATTGTTTTCAAATAGAGTTCAGCTATTGAACTGCTGGTCATGTTTAATTCAATCTCCATCACCCGAGGACAGCACCAGAGTTTGGTGGCTAGTATTACAGTCTCATTTGTAGCTAAAGCATATTTTTCCAAGGCAAACATTTGTTATGCTTTATGTCATGTTTCTAAAACCTGTATGTCTTTTATGTTTCTGGGTCATACCTTTGATGAACTGAGTATCTGTCTTGGAAGTGAAATGAACTCACTGTGAACTACAAAAAGGGATCAAACTAAAACTGAATTTTAGACCTAGTAAACTGTGAAACGTGTCCCGTAAGCCACAGCAGCGGTTCAGCCAAACGCGAGTCCAGGTCAGATAGAATTTTAATTATTATTATTATTTAGCATAAGGGTAAAAATGCACATTATATGATTTTGTTTAATGGTAAAGCTGAGGTAATTCTTCTCCGTTCTGCCCAGTTTCTTTGTTGATAAGCAGATACAGAAGCAGCTGGCTTCCGGGGCTGGGCCAATGGCAGCCGGGGTGGGCCCTGCAGCGCAAAAAGGCCTTTGCATCCCAATATCTGTGAGCCAGCACATAAATCATTTAAAACTTTTGTTGAATTATGGGGATAAAAGGAGAAAATATAAGTGCCTGAGCTGCTAGTTGAATTCTTACTCTCAGAAACAAAGCTTTCTTGACCAGGATATTCTTTTTCATTCTTACAAAACCTTTCAATTGTTTTGTTAAAAATAAGAGCAGGCTTAACAGAGGACTGCAAGTCATACCAGAACAGAAAATATTTCATTGCTATATCTTTCTATAACAGAAAATATTTCATCTACCCTCCTTATCACGTTTATCTAATGTACTTTGCTTTCACCCTCTGTTCAGTTTGTTCTTTAATTATTCATGAATGGTGCATAATTTATTATACACTTGGTTATGCATGACTTGTTGCCCAAGGGTGCCGTTGTTTTGTTTTTCCATCCCTTGGTGAATGTTTGAAAGCAGTGTGGAGGCTTTAGTTGTAAAAAATGCTCAGTACAGCTGCCAGAAATCTGAAATGTGCCCTTGTTAACCAGAGGAGAAGAGATCAACCACTCAAATTTCTATTTTCTCTGTTATAGCTCACTTTGTTCTGAATACTATCTGTGAAAAAACATATAGTTCAACAATGCTGACTAATTCATGAAAACTTACTAGTATGTCATTAAAAATCAAAGAAGATGAATACAGGACATGTTGTAAATTAAGTTTTGGTTCATATGTTTGAAATCAGGTTTAGTCCAACTAGGACCTTAGAGGATAGTAACTCTTGACACTAAATGAGTAAATTGTGAAATGACAGTTTAAATATGTTGATTGTGAGATAACTTACAATTTGGCATAGTTACATTGTAAATCAGGAGATGAATGGAGTTTACTGGCAGAAAGTCACTTAACCATGAAATCGTGTATGTAGTATAATCATGTCATGATACCTACAGCACTCCTAGATGCTACAGCCAATTTAAGTAATTTTTTCAAAACCAAAATGTAAAACTGTTTTATTTTTATTTTTATAACAAAAGGTTAATAAAACTTTGTTTATCTCAAACATGGGTCTTCCCGATTGTATATAACATTAGTCAAGCAGACTATTGGAATTGTGTCAAC
Organism: Brachyrhaphis roseni; assembly: GCA_903066815.1. Taxonomy (NCBI): domain Eukaryota; kingdom Metazoa; phylum Chordata; class Actinopteri; order Cyprinodontiformes; family Poeciliidae; genus Brachyrhaphis; species Brachyrhaphis roseni. The sequence continues at coordinate 12,932 of CAEFZY010022569.1, read as the reverse complement.
AGCTGGTTTGTTTCTTAACACCATGAATATCTGAATTTCATCTACCCACTTTTTGTTCTCTAGATTTGCTGTGGCAGTCAGTCAGGCATACTGAACTTCAGTTTACAAAGGAATTAATTACAATGAGTAGTGCCCTGGAGGGAATGTTGGATAAATGCATTAGCACTCAATGTATAGCAAAAAAAAAAACTTTTTTTCTTTCTAAATAAACTAATTAACTCACTGAACATAATAGCAATGTACTGTTTTGCTACAGAGTAAGTGAAACATAACTTAAGATTACAGCAAACTGTACAAACACAGACCATTTTTAAAGAATAATACTCTCGTCCATGTTAAGCTAAGTCAATTATCTATAATGTATTTCCTTTATGCACTTTAATCGATTTGGGAAAAGCATCTGATACACTTTATGTTGTCTTTTCAACTATCAGTTTATTTTTCCAGGGTAAGTAAATAAGGGTAGTTGAAAAATGCACCCTTTCTTTACTGAATGTAATCCCTCATCTGGCAGCTACAGTCCTCTCAGCATCTTGATAAAGCACCTGTTCAGTATGTTGTTAACTCAAACAGCACATCACCCGATCACATGGCAGTAACTCAATGGATTTTGGGTTTCAGACACAGTGAAGATAATTTCAAATCAAGAATCAGAATTTGGGCGAAAGTGGATTTAAGTAACTTTAGAAATAGTATTATTGTTGGGGCTGAAAAAGCTGGCCTGAGAATTTCAGAATGTTCATCTACTGGGATTTTTATGCACAGCTACATCTTAGGTTTGAAGAAACAGGTCCCAAAACGAGATAATATCTACTGAATGGCGGTTGTGTAATAAAATGAACAGCTGATTTCAGAGCATTTCCTTTTTGGTTTTGTAAGAGCCACAGCTGAGGAGCCAAAGAAGCAAGTGTGGCTCTGCGGCCACGGGTTGCAGAGCCCTGCTCTGGTATTTTTTACAACCTTTCTAAAGCTGCTGCCGTCTTACTTTCCACACATCCAATGAATCCAATTTGCCATGCTCAAAAATAGGATCTGACTAGGTTTCTAATGTAGAAATTTCAAGTATTTGACATGCAGCATTTCTACATGATATTAAGTAATGTAATTAAACCCTAACATTGAAATAGTACTCATATACACATATACAATGCTCTTACAAAAGACTTTTTTGACCCATCAAAAAATCCATGACTACTTAGCTTAGTTGAAGATAAAATTACATTTGCATTTTGATGATAGCTATGAAAAAATGCTCAACCATTATACATGAATTAGATATTTTTTTGCAGTTGTGAGAATTTTTTGGTAATTGAAAACAACCCTGTATAACTCCATTTGCAATTGCATCTGTGTTTTGCTTGAAACAAAAATATTAAGCAATTTTCATCCTAGAAGCAAAATAACCACATGCTGTGAAAAATGCGCTGGCCACTGCCTTTACTGGGTGTCCAGCTTCACTGAATATTAATATGATGTACCAAAATAAAGAACACAAAAGGAAGTGCTGCGAGAAAACAATTCATCATCGAAAGAGTGAGCATGAGGAAACTATAGGTCTCTCTTTCCTTTTGTATTTGTTAAGGCTTATGCCAGCCTTGTAGCTAAAGCCATGATCGATCTGCTCGGGGCTGCCCTGCCATACTGCAGCAGCAGCTCTGGGAAGTCAGTCATCGCTCAAGTCTAAGCTTAGGGTCTTGCATTCTGCTGCCACAACAATCCTCTGACCACTGCAGGTTGCAGCATTTAAAATATTAAGCAGGAGCTGAGAAGGAGTGAAGTCTGGGTGTCCATCTTAAATACAGTGGAAGCTGTGGAACAGTGCTAAATGATCTTATGTTTACTGCCGGGCTTCTCACATGAACTGTCCACCACTGGAGCATCTAATTTGGGAAGGTATTCAGGAACGACATTAGAAAGCTTCAATTCTAACATATATTCTTTACTTCTTTAAAAAGGTTAAAATTGTGCTTGCAGCTGCACCTAGAAATCAGAACATTCTCTTCTCACAATAGATTGTGTGCAAGCAATAAGACAAAGGGAAGAACTCTAAACTTTAAGTCTGTCTCCAAGATCAAAATACAACTGCATCAGTTTAGTTACACATGTGGTCAAGTGCATGCAGAAATACTCAAATATTGTCTTGTGCCAATATTACAGGTAATAAGCAAACAATTGTTTCAATCTCCTTTCAGCATCATCCACAGAATAACCTCCCTTCATGGTGTTTGCACCTTTTGATCAGCTGAAATGTTCCCCAGACTCAATTGGGAGTTGAAATATGACACCTCAGATTCACATCCAAAGGTAGTTAAAAACCTGCAACAACTATGAGCTGTAAGAGTAAGATGGGATCACGAAGTGACCGTGACACAGAGCTCAGCCAAATGTAGTCCAAATCCCTTAAGATTATTGCTATGAATGAAGCTGCATCCCACTTTGAGTATGTGATCCTGGCAAAATGAGGTTAGGTACAATGTGAAAGCTGAACAGAAAAAACACCTGCAAGACAACAAAGAACTAACCAGAATGTGTCCCACTCACCAAGCACTAGCATGACAATACCACTTTTAAAAATTGACACCATCACAACAAAATTGACAGTCATAAGCTCATTACAATATCACAGCTACGCTGACTGGAAAGGGTCTCTTGCTAACCAGTCAACTGTGACATAAATCTAGTCAGAAGTGTTCACTTATTAATTGAAGGGCAAGGTCTGCTGGTGGACGACGTGTCCCTTCAAATTCAGGGCAACATGTTACATTGATCTAAGTTTATTATGTTACCACTAACAATATAAATGTGCAACATGAGAAGCTCAGTCAGTGCAGAAAAGGTTTCTTGAGTTTTGCACTGACTGGAAGCCATGCCAATTAGCAGGTCTTAATATAAAAGAACATTTTGATCTTTGCAGTGAAGCAACCATATGGTTGAAGTCAGCCTACTTCACGCTGGCTCCTTGATCTGATCAAGGGGGCATGAAGCATATGCACCAGCACATACTGTTCTAGAAACAAGTGTGCAAACTCCACCTACTTGTTGTGGCGGTACATTTGCTTATGTATAAATGGTGAGAAGCCCAAATAGCCATTTTCAAAACCAGACAAAAATGCAGGAAAATTGCTTCGACAGGCTACAGATCCTTAAAAGGGCTTTGCACATACAAATTTACATGCAAGGAAACTGTGTTCTTTTAATTAGAAGGACGGGTTATGTGGGACATACGGCCAAGCAGGAAGTAGTAATCCTGAGAGCATTTGCACCATGTGGTATGCATCCTAATTAACCAGCTATCACTTCTCCCATGTGCTACAATTGTGATGCTCCGGGTGCTCCAGTCAATTGATAAGCCAAAGCCCATAATCCGTGAAGTGACTTAGAGAGGAAAGAGAGGGTGAAATTTGTATTATTTACCATTTAGAGATCAGTCTTTAGTTGATTAGACTTCATGCTTTTACTTAGTATCTCATATCCATTATTTGTGTGCAACAATACACGGATAATAACAGTGTGAGCTGAAATATAATAAGCATCTGTCATTTTGACTGTTGTTATTATATCAGCCATTTTAACATCTTTTTATCATAAAGCCCACAGTGCACCGCACTACATGCAATGGAACAATCAACTTTTTTTCTGTAACAACTACGGAATGATAGTCAAACTCAGTGTCAGGACTAAATGAAAGTCACAGCAGTATGTCTTTATCGTAAAGAATACAAGGGGAGAATTTTATTGTGGTGAAGAAGTTGCTGGAAAAGCAAAGTGCTGCATTACAGAAACACTTCAGGGGACTACATCCTCAGCAGCGGTTCAAAGATGCAGCCTGTTGTTTTGTTCCAAAGACACAAAAGTGTGGCAGAAACTGGAGAGCCATAATCTACAAAGACAGCTTACTTCAATTTGAAATAGGAAAACTCTTCTGAACTGCGAGCAATCAAAGGACATTTCCACACCATGCTGGAACACTCATTTTAGTTTTTGCCTGGTTTACAAGATTTCTGAGAATCAAAAGTTCAACTTTAATGACATTATTTTCTTTAGGAAAGTTTGATCAATGGAACGTTTTACCAATTTCAGAGATTTGTTATTCACTCATCTTCCTTGTTTTAAAAGTTATAAATGCACAATTTCAAATCAGTTGAACTAAAAATAATGCGGGACATTTGGATTTAGAAGGAAATAGAATAACATATGACATTACAAACGATTAACAGGTCTTCTGAAATAACGTTTTGCTGGTATTATGTTTACCACTATGGCTCTCTTTAAAATAACTTTGTGGCATTGGGCAGCCTAATATTTCTGTAAGCACACTTCTTTGGATTTGTTTCAGGAAATATTTCTAAGATCTGTTTTAATTTGGAAAACTTTACATTAGTGGACAGAAAGAAAAAATCATGTAATTAGAGCTGTTTAACGTGTTGTTAGTTTTTTTTTTCTTCAGATAAATGCATTATTGAAAGGTTCATTGATTTCATTAAACAATTTCAAAAAGTGAAAAAAAAAGTAACTATTATTTCTTACACACAGTAATAAGTTTCAAGTATATGCAATAAATCTATTAATACAATTTTTATGTTGCAATTGTACAATATCTAATAACTATAGCATATCTAGGCATCAGTGCATAAGCATTGTTTTCAGTATTAAGAATGTATTTTTTCACAACCTGGTATTATAGCTATTTAAATTGAATACATACAATATTTTAACCATATAATACTGACACTAAGGTTCATTCTCTAGGTTCAATGATTTTATAGTTATCCACATGCAGATGTGCTCATCCGTGTTCAGAAATATTCCTGAACACATCAGCAGTGAGTGGTTGTCACAGCTGTTCATGGACTGTGAATGAGCCCCGCTGGCCTGTTTCTGCAGGTTTGATTTGAATTTACCAGACAATTTCTCCTCGAGGTCCAATATTCAGGACGCAGCGTGAACAAGCATTTCAGTTCTGACCTGGCTTTACAGCAAATCTCAACACATGGACATGCAAGAGTATCGCCACAGTCGAGGCAAATTATAGCTCTTCTAGGCTGTGACATGGAAAAATTGCTTGACAAATTGTTCCAGGGTCACCCCAAAGAAATGAGATGAATGAGACCCTGTGTAGATTTCTAGCTGAACCGAGGCAGAGGCACATATATCCTTCTATTTCTGGTCCTCTTATCTTTTTTTGTTTCAGCGTTTGACAGTAATTGTCACTTTCATTGTTACTTCGAGTAGATTTTCATGTAAAAGGACAAGGAAGTCACAGCTAATTAGCTGTTAGCTAGAATTGCTGAGAGAATAATGGTACTTTGCAATATTACAGAATCTAAAGATATCTATCCTGAGGTGTAATATATATTTGCATCAGGGCAACATCAAATGAAACCTTGATCAAAAATAATGACTTCTAATGGAGCTATGCATGATACTGTGAGGCTGTCAAAGCTGTTGTGTATTTTTCTGAAGTGTTTATAATATATGCATTAATGCATTTCTGACACACCATTTTGAAAGTGTCTTATTTTCACCTATTCTTAGGATGGGAATTTGAGGTAGAGTCTGTTTTACCCTACACCTTCCCTACACCCAGCAAGTTGTCACTTAATAATACACTCAGCAGCTCTGTTGCTCATTAACAAGTAACTCCCAAGAGGGAGAATGTGTCTTAACATAGGATGTGTCTGCAATAAATAGGATAGTTGTGATGAATTACTTTTGCATTAACATGAATCTTTATCTACAAATTGGAATTGAAAAGGAATTCATTGTATGTAAGATAAAGAACGAAAGTACAAGACTAAGGATTTGATACAGTCTTGTGAAAAAAGTATTTACCCCATTATAGATTTATTTGGTTTGTTTTACTTTTGTCCAAAGAAGATGTAGCTGGAGGCAAACCTTCCAAAAATATCCACTATAGTCACATCAATACACACAAATTATTTTTTCAAAACATCTTGGGAATCACTAGCGTGGTAAAAACCAGCCTCTTGTTCTATGTTTTTCTTCACACAGAAGGTCTGAACCCTTGGCTATTGAGGAACAATTGCTGTTTCTCAAACCTTGGAACCTGTGAAGTTTTAAATGTTAGCCAGTCACTAATGCTATGAAGTTTACCAGAAATTGCCTGAATTGAAAACAACCATTTCCCACTGTGAAGGGAAATGCCAAGCCAAACAAGATGGCTGTTAATATTATACTAAAGTAATATTGGAAGCGTGGTCAACACCAAAAACTTTTTCTATTGATTATTGTAATCTCCAGTTCAGGAACCTTCCTCTGTTGAGCACACTGTGAAATCTGAAAAAAATATCTCTACATATAATGCAGCAGGCAGATGAAGTTGGTCTCTGATTCAATATTTAGTTACTGTGCTTAATTAAATCTTGTTTAACTGGATTTTTGCAAACCCAGTTCTGTCTATTTTACCCTACACAATAGGAAGAGCTGGTCCACGCAGATCTGTGATAGAACCACACTGGCCTATATGTGGACATTTGCAGAATTACATTCTAGGTCTTTAAATTATTACATGGTGAGTGATATCAATGTATATAAAAAATATCTAATCAGTATGACAAGATTCTTGGAAATTTACCAGATTTTTCATGCTTTTTTTTTCTACCCCCTGTACAGTGACTCTTCAATATCCTCACAGAGTGCCTACACTGAGTATTCACAGCTAGCTAAACTCTTCTTCTTCCCATATATCTCCAACAAGCAATCTGCCAGAAGACTAAATCTTCTGGCAAATTTAATCAGAAGGAGTGTGAAACTAAAAACAGATAAACAGATACGCTAAAATGCAATTACAATTACAAAACACAGAAGAAAAATCTCAAATCAGCTTCCACCATATGTGCACAGTAAGCAGGTACCAAAAGAAAAACAGGTAGTTACACCTCATGGCTTGTTAAGTTAGCATCCTTTTAAGCAAATTATTTGTATTAGTCGAAAAACCACTAAACTAGCAAATATTTTATGCTAATGAACAATATAAAACTTACTGATCGTGTCACTCAAACCATTATGAACAAGAGGATGGCTTGGATGGTGATGCTGCTCTACTACACAACACCTTGGCTCAGCGGAACATATTAGGCACTTCCTGTTTCTACTCTCTTCTTCTATGAAACTAAAGGGTAAGACTGCTAACAGAATTGTAATACTGAAATCAACCACTAGATGCTACTAAAAACACAAAAAAATTAACTTTAACTTGTTCCAACTACCCCCACAACATTAGAATTTAATGAGTTACTAAAACATAACTATGTTGTTTAGTAATTATTGATTTAATGGGCACATTTACATTTTACTATTAAGATTGTAATTCCTGTGGATTATGCACTGACGTTATTCTTTGTCGCTCTGTGGCTTGTACCTAGAGTAGTTCTCCATAGTTTCTCAAATTGACATACATAAAATGTTTTGTGCTTTTACATAAATGTAAAAGTATATATTTATGCTTTAAGCTTTCTTTTGAAATAATAAACATATTGTAATTGCTCTAATTTGAGTGAAAAGGGGAGATGACAAATAAACTTCATATTATTGAAGAACTTAGATTGCTGTTATAATACCACGCTGAATTTCACAGTAAATCTTGTTTATGAGAATTTCCACGCCGAGATCTGGTTTCAAAAAGTGCCAGTGTCCACTCACTGGAGTTGTGTAGACGCATGGCTGAATCACAACAAAAATGTAACCGTTTCTCTGAAAAGCGAAACGGTTACTGGGACCAAAATCTAATTTTGATGACTCCCACCACTATTTTATTTATGCAAACCTTAAATTGTCTCCAGTGGGATTAGTTTTCATAAAGACTAACATAGGGGGAGTGGTCTTTAATTCCACACAGAATCCATGGCCACTTTTACACAAAGTGTCTCTGTCTGTCTCAAAAGCAGCTGGCAGTGGCAGAACCCACAGACAGAAAATAATGACATTGTGGAGAAAGCAGAAACTTAAGACTTGATAAGATCTAAATTACATTGAGCTGTTAAAATATGTCGATTCCCATGACCTAACTGCTACTCATGCAACTAAGGATCTTTGTTCGGCTAAAATAAGCACTTTTGTTTCTTACAAATAAATAAGAAACTTATTAGATATTATGGCTTGTGTATCATTAGGTTGCTTGCGAAGACCCTGTTGTCAATGAATTTAATCACAATTTATGGTGGTTATTATTATTTGAAATTATTTAGCTGCCCATGTAGAAATGGTTTTATTTGCATCTATGATAAGATGAGAAGCACCTTAAATGTTCTGTAAATATAGAATAAACATAATAAACATTCAGCACTAATTAAGAAAAATGAATCAATTGAAAATCCTTCCTGTCACTACGGGAATTGTTCAGATTAGATCAGGATTAAACCTGTGTCAGAATTCAGTAGGGCAACAAAAAGTGACTTCAAATGTAGGCAGCTTGGAAAAGAAAGTTCATTTTCGTCTTACATGATGAAAACACAAAAATGAAGCAGGTCTTGCAGTTTTATGCTAATTTGTTTATTCTTATTTTTCCTCTATGACTTTTGTCTTCATGGGAAAATGTTCAAAGCTATTTGAAAGACTGGATTAAAAATAGTCATCAGAATGGATAACCTCACTGATCCATGTTGTTATTGAATGTTCAATCATTGTCTAATTGGGACAGGATTAGCTACTCTGCTTTTTAAAGATTGACTGGGGATGTATTTTGCAGTAAATTGGTACATCTGAGGGAAACGCTATTACAACCTGAAAAATGCTTTTTCTCAAGAAATAATGGTGTCTGATGTCAAACATAGAGAGGAGAGCAATGGTAACGCTTAAAGAGGAAATAATGTAGTTGATCCCAGGGAGACACAGAGCAGGTGATTCATTGTTTTGTCTTTTCAATTCACTGGAAGATGCTGGAACGAAATTATTACATGCCATTGCAGCTTTGGAGAAGAGGATTAATTGGGTCAGCTATTGCTTCAATTCAAAACTTGCACATAAATACTTCTAATTTTTATAATGCCAAAAGAAACTGCAGAGAAGCAAACAATTTATTCTTGCCTATTGTTCTATTCGTCTTTGTGTGGTAGAAAAATGATAAATTATAGGTGTACTGTGTCCCTTTAGCAGGTGTAAACTTTGCTATCTTATCTGGTTATAGGCTATTTTTAAACTGTGGCTTAAGCATGCATCTAAATAAATCATCCCTTATCGTGGCGATTTGCACAAAAAGCCCTATTCAATCCTCTGAGAACTGTTTCTGCACCTTGCTCAGAGCTAAAGAAAGAAAATGGATTAGAAATACTGACTTATGACTTTGCCTAAAGAGGACAAATTTAAGATAGAAGCAGTAAAGTTTTATATAATTCACAAAGGGTCAAAATATTTCTGCAATCCCACCAAAGTTGGGATAAATGTTCTTAGCAAGTTGCAGAGAAACTGTATGCTTTCTGTCATCATAAATGGATCTTTAAAAACCCTTCTTAGCAGATTGGGTTCATTTAGTTGCTTTCCTAGCAAGAATCCAGCAAAGTCAAATAATATTCAGTGGGATTGAGGCCATTGTTAGACTGCTTTGACTCTTCAAATACCTATTTTAAAAGTGATTTGTTTTCAAGTTAAAGAATTCCAAAGTATTCCTTCTTGTTCATTTATCCACTCAATGTTTGCAATGCACCAGTACCACTGAATGCAAAAAAGCTTCACAGCATGATGCTGCCAGCACCATGTTTTACAGTTGGCAGTGTTTTTAAATTTGAAAGACTCCACTTAACACTGTGGCACTTGTGTTCCAGCATCTTTCAGGTTGTGACAAATTTGATGTTTTTTATTTCTTGGATTGTTCCTAAAGATTCTTAACAATTTTATTTCACAATGTGACACAATTATATCAACAAAACTGATTTTTGAATAGATTAAGAAGACAAAAAGCTTACAGTATGGCCCTGAGATCAAACCCATTGGAAATGTGTAAACTATGTCCCAAAAATCCAAATCTGTGGCAGGAAAACATCCACCAGTTCTCCATCAGTTATAAAAATAAATTTGGACAAGTCTCTTTCCAAAGTTATACCAGAAGCTTCTATAAACCTACTGAAAGTGGTGAATTTTCTGTAATTTAATAAGGAACATCTATCCTAAAATGTATGGCTGTGGGTGTGTGTGTGCGAGTGTGTGAGGGAAGGGGGTGGTGTGTTTGACGCTGAGTAGATTACAAATAATCTGCATTGAAATTAAATTGATTTGAAATTGAAGTTATTGTTTTTAAAACTCATTGCAGTTGTATATAATGCATCGTCACACTACCAACGATGAGCTCATGTAAACTTCTTACTGACAAATTACCTTTAAATAAAAAATTCAACATTGATAACTTTACATTTATGGCTCTTTAAATAATATATTTTTATTTATGTTTAGCTTTGAGGCTGATCCTTTTCTCCCTATAGAATTGTTGAATCCTCCTGTGCATCTATCATGTAGTGTTACATGTAAGTCCCGTGCCCTTCTGCTCCTGCTCTCTGTGGACTCCATTGTGCTGACCTTCCTCTTGGCAATGTGGGTAAAATGCTGCTAGAGCTTAAATCAAGCCTGTCCTAAGTCGATACTCTGGTGGTCCCTGACGCAGAGCCAGTTAAAGAAGTAATTAATCAGACCGCAAATATTCAATGAGGGTCCTCCATGTCAGAGTATGTAAAGGGGGATCTAAAGTGCCCTAAGATGGTCAGGATAAAGCTAAAGAAAGAGAATGGAAGAGGAAAGCTCACAAAGTTCTAATTGCATTCAAAAAGTACTTCTAAATTACATAGATAAAAAAGGCGTTTGCCTGCAAAACAGATTCATATAGTATGGAGATCAGCCAATATGAACTGTCAAACAAAACAAAGAAACAAACTGCAAGCTCAAAATCAATAGCCTTTTTTGTCACTGTTACCAAGTGAGTTAGGACAGGATCAATAAGAGAACGAAAACAGAAAACGGCTAGAGATGTAGATATGCATGACACTGAAGTTGTACAAAGCTTTTCTAAAGGAGAAGCAGATGCTGAGACTAAACGCTAGAATTTCCTGTAAAGCATCTGATTTTCATCCTTTTGATCCAGCTGCATTGACGCAGTCAATGGGTGCCTCACCTGCTCTCACTTTGTCAAGTTCTTGTAATTTAATTCCTCCATAGTCTCAAAAGACCCAGGGACATTTCAACTTCTTTTTTTTTTGAATATGACAGATGTCCAATAATTTCACATTTAATCTCTGCCCTGCGGGTACAAAGTATGTGAGGCAGCAAATTGATGCCTCTGTAGGCAGTGAGAGAGTCGATTTCTAGTGATTCTGAAATTGGATACTTACTCATTCAAATTCAGTGCCCTCATTTGAATACTGCAGTGAAGTTGGGGTATGGTTCTCGTTTTAGCTTTTTCCTCATGTCTGTTCTGAAAGTTAAATTGAGCTCAAGAAACTTTGCTTCCAGAATAACAAAACTTGGAACGTGAAAAGTATTTGCACAAATACTTTTCATTCATTAGTCAGATTCTTATTGTAAAAAAAATAAAAACAACAACTAAGTTTTCTATTTTAAAAAGATTGTTTATTTTTAACTTTATGAATTAACTTTTTTTTAAATTGTATTGGAATTCAGCTAAGAATATTTTACTTAAAAATGTTGAAATGCTGCTCAATATCATCCACACATTTCCAACTGTAGATCGCACAGAGCGGAAGCAAGCTGGCAACCTGATGACAAGAAACAAAGAAGATGCTTTTTTGATATAATAATTGACTGAGAAATCTTTAGATTTTTAATGTAGTTGTGCTTATGTGCCTGCTGATGGTTGAAATAAGGAACAACAGACCTCAAAACAAATCATGAAATACAAACCAATGTGTTATTACTATTGGAAGATCAGTTTCTGTTCATCAACTACTGGAACGAGTCTAACTTTTTTTTCCTGTATTCCTGAAATGTATGGATCCGGTTACATTTTGGTAACTGTGATTAAATGTCATGATGTAGTGATGAATAGGTTTATAATCACTGCTTAATCATTTTCATGTTTGTTTATATTTCAAACAACGGATCGGCATGCAGCGGACACTTAAAAGTTATATGATCATTATCAAGTCTGACAATGTTTTAGCTACGGTTTTACTTTACTTAATCATTTAATGGCAGCAAAAAGTTAGGTTCATTTATTTATTAGTTATTTATTAGTCAGCGTAAGAATCCACAAACAAAAACTGTTACTTTGCTTGTTTTATTCCATCTGAGATTTAAGTCTTTGGTCATCCTTGCAGTGGAAAACGTTTGAACTAATGTACTGATTTTTACACTGTTTTGTTTGATTGATGTTTACCATCATCATCCTGTGCAACAAGATAATTCTGTGCCACGGATGTTGTCTGAGCAGTGCAGTGCAAATAGGAGAGCACAGTAGGCAGACACCCAAGACAGAGGGGTGATTTATTGGGTACAAGAAGAATGCACAGTAAACCAATGGAGAGGGAACTTTTTAATGGATTCTCCGTGAAAGACAAACAACTGGGATTGTTCCTCTTCATCTTATTGAATGGATCTGGGGCCTCTAGCACACGCCAGGTGAGCTGTCACGACCTTAACAAGCCTGGTGGTTTACAACATTTTACTTAGATATTCTGCTTTAATTTTTTTCTGGTTTCCAACTTCTTTTTGGAGTGGAGCGTGGGAGGCAACACAATAAATATCCCATTGTTAGATTTATTTTGTCTCTAAGTTGGCTGCCGGGCCACATAAAGATTGCCAATGTCATCCTGTTGGCACAGAGGGTGAAAGAGCAGTCTCTATAAAGCAGCATCAGCGTTGTTGCAGTAAATCAATGATACTTTAGTTGTTGTATTGTCAAGAAAACTGGTAAGAGTGAATGAGATCTTTCCAGAGCCATGCAAGCAGACCTGAAGGCCTGAGAGACTGCA